>JARYGA010007997.1:0-81488 GCA_030545235.1 Helianthus tuberosus | reverse complement strand
GTAAAAAAAGGGAGGTAAATTTCAGACTCTTGGAACCTAAGGAAACTAGAGATGATGCTGATATTGTTATACCGAAAGAGGTTGTTCAGCAGGTTCAAGACAAATTCGATAATGTCCTCTATGGTTATTTTTTAGGGAATAGATTGCCGTTTCCTATGGTTGAGTATTATGCGAAGAATGTCTGGGCAAAGTTTGGGTTTTCAAAACTTATGATGAACATGGCAGGTTTCTTTTTCTTTAAGTTTGATTCGAAGGATGGATTGACAAAGGTGTTGGAAGGAGGACCATGGTTAATACGAAAAGTCCCGTTATTTCTAAATATATGGTCCCCGAAGGTTAGTCTTAAGAAAGATAGTATCAAAACCGTTCCAATATGGGTTAAATTGCACAATGTGCCGATTTCAGTTTATACGGATGATGGTTTGAGCTTGTTGGCATCGAAGCTAGGGGTCCCTAAAAGGTTAGATTCCTATACAGCTGATATGTGTGTTGAAAACTGGGGTAGGAGTAGTTATGCTCGTGCGATGATTGAGCTAAATGCTGAAAACAAGCTAAAGGATCACATTACTGTAGCTATCCCTAAAATGGATGAGGATGGGTTCATTATGGAACGGGTTAAAGTTGAATATGAGTGGAGGCCGTTACGTTGTGCTGCATGCTGTTTATTTGGTCATGATGATAATACGTGTAGCAAAAAACCTAATGGTAAGGATAAGATGGTTACTGTTGACGAGGAGGGTTTTGTTACTGATAAAAGAAAGATGGCGAGGTACTCATTCCCTCAAAAAAAGCAGAAACCTAAGGTTATGTATAGACCTAAGACTAATAAATTTCATGCAAGTACATCTGGAACGAAGGGGGATAATTTAGCGGTTATGCATACTAATGTGAAGGTGTCAAATTCTTTTGCGGTGCTTGATAATGATAAGAATGATGAGAAAAGGGAACCGACTAGTGCCAAGTCGATGATTGATGAAAATCATGGTACCCGAATACAACAACCTGATGAAGTTAAAGAGTTGAATCCGACAGAGATGGTTGAGTTTATGAGTGGTAACCTGAATAATCAAAATTCTGAGGGGGCAAGCACTCCCGTTGACAATGTTTTTAATGGGTAGCTTAGCTGCTTGGAACATAAGGGGTCTGAACCAACCCCTGAAACAAAGTGAGGTTCGCCATTTTATTGCGGAGAATCATTTAAGTGTGTGTGCCATTTTAGAGTCTCATGTGGATGTTAACAAGCTGAATAAGATATGCGAAAAGGTGTTTCGGAATTGGAAGTGGACATCGAATGGAGGTATGTGTAATAGAGGTACAAGGGTGATATTGGGATGGAATGCGGATGATATTGATCTTATGGTTATATCCCAATCAGACCAGGTTATTCATGCTCAGGTATCGTTAAAATCGGTCAAAAAGAAGATATTTTGTTCTTTTGTGTATGCGGAAAACAAATATCAGGATAGGAGAAGCTTATGGGCTGATTTGTGTAACTTTAAAGGCCTCGCTCATGATAACCCTTGGGTTGTAATGGGTGATTTCAATGCAGCTTTGAATATGGAGGATTTTACCATGGGGCCGTCTTCACACACAATAGCTATGCGAGAATTCTATGAGTGTATTCAAGAGGCAGAATTGATTGATGTTAAGAGTCATGGGTTGCATTATACTTGGAACCAAAAACCAAAGGATGGGGTAGGAATGCTAAAGAAGATCGACCGGATTATGGGTAACATCAAACTCTTGGATGTTTTCTCGGACGCTTATGCTGTGTTTCAGCCTTTTCGTCTTTCAGATCATGCTCCTGCTATCCTGAAGTTATTTTCTATATCTACGGTTCGTCATAAATCTTTTAAGTTCCCAAACTTTATTGTGACAAAGCCTGAGTTCAGCCAAGTTGTTATGTCTGAATGGAATAAAACCGTGGAGGGTGCTACCATGTTTTCTGTGGTTAAGAAAATGAAGGGTCTGAAATCACACTTTAGAAGAATATTGCGTAATCAAGGTAATCTCCATAAAAGAGTTACTGACTTACGGAATGAGCTGGACCAGATTCAAAAACAGGTGGAAGCTCATCCTTTTGATGCTGCGATTCGGTCGTCTGAAGCTATATGTTTGCGAGACTTCAAATCAGCGGTTTATGATGAGGAGTGTTTCTTGAAACAAAAATCTAAAGTGCAATGGTTATGTGCGGGTGATTCAAATACATCCTACTTTCATAATTGCGTGAAAAGTAGGAATGCTAGAAATAAAATCAATTGCATTAAGGATATGAATGGAAACCAGTATGAGGGAGTTGATGTTGCGGCTGCTTTGCTAAATCATTATTCAGGTTTCATGGGCACTGAAGACCAAGTGACTAGGTTGGATGATGCAGATTTGTTTGTTAATGTCTTGCAACCGAATACGGCAGAGAATATGGTGAGACAGGTTACCGATGATGAAGTTAAACAGGCCATGTTCAGTATAGGTGAGAATAAGGCTCCAGGTCCGGATGGATACACTTCAGCTTTTTTTAAAAATGCCTGGGATAATGTGGGTGGAGAGGTTACAAAGGCGGTGTGTGATTTTTTTAATAACGGGCAAATTCTAAAGCAAATTAACCATACGATTTTAGCATTGGTGCCAAAGATTGATACTCCAAATACAGTTCTTGACTACAGGCCAATATCATGTTGCAATGTGATATATAAGTGTATTAGCAAAATAATAACTGATCGTTTGAAGGGGTGTCTGGGAACTCTAGTGAATATCAACCAGTCGGCGTTTGTTCCTGGTAGAAAGATATCTGATAATATTCTTATTACGCAGGAGCTTATGCATAATTATCATGTGGATCGTGGTCCTCCGAGGTGTGCTTTGAAGATTGATATCCAGAAAGCTTATGATACTGTAAGCTGGTCCTTTTTAGAAACTATTTTATTCCGGTTCGGTTTTCACCGGAAAATGGTTTCTTGGATTATGGCGTGTGTCACAACGGTTTCCTACTCGATTAGTGTAAATGGCGAGTTGCATGGTTATTTTTCAGGGAAACGGGGGCTACGTCAAGGAGATCCAATGTCCCCGTACCTTTTCACGTTGATTATGGAGGTGCTATCTCTCATGTTTCAAAAGATGGCGTTAAACCCTGCTTTCAAGTTCCACAGTCACTGCTCTAAACAAAAGATTATTAACGTCTCATTTGCTGATGATTTATTTGTATTTGTTAATGGGGATACTGGATCGGTTTTGCTTATTCGAAATGTATTGGAAAACTTCTCTAGTGTTTCGGGTCTGGTCCCTAGCTTGCCTAAGAGTACGATATTTTTCTGCAATGTTCCGAGTCATGTAAAAGACGAGATTCTGAGCCTGTTGCCGTTTCGTGAGGGTGAACTTCCGGTTCGCTACCTGGGGGTTCCCTTAATTTCTACTAAGTTATCTTATAGAGATTGTCGGGTTTTGGTGGAACGTATGGAGAGGAAGGTTGATAATTGGATGTCTAAATTGTTATCCTTTGCGGGTCGATTGCAGCTCCTCAACTCTGTTCTTGCAGCTATGTATACGTATTGGGCCTCGGTATTTATTTTGCCAATGCGTATAGTGAAGGATCTAGAAAAGAGAATGCGAAGGTTTCTATGGAATGGGGGGACTCCTGGGAGTATTCGGTCAAAAGTCGCGTGGAAGGACGTCTGTTTGCCTAAGGAGGAGGGAGGTCTTGGAATCCGAAATATTTCAGATGTGAACAAAGCTCTTATCATGTCGCATATTTGGAGCATTATTAGTAATCGGGAATCCCTGTGGGTAAAATGGATTCATTCTTACAAGATAAAAGGTAGAAACTTTTGGGAGATTCCAAGCCGTGGTAATTTGACTTGGAGTTGGCGAAAGATTTTATCTATTCGTCCGTTGGTTAGACCGTATGTTTGGAAGTTGATTGGGAGTGGTTCCCAGACAAATGCGTGGAGTGATAATTGGTGTTCGTGCAGTCCGATCCGAAATTTCATTACGCCAAGGAGAATTGCCCAAGCGGGTTTTAATTTGCAAACTACTGTTGCGGAGCTAGTAGACGCTGATGGCAACTGGCGGTGGCCTCAGGCATGGTATGATTTATTTCCAGTACTCATAAATGTCATGGATCATCCTCTTGTTCCTGATTCGGTAGACAGACTGGGATGGAAATATGTGGAAGGAAAAATTGTGCATTTTAGCTCGTGGGAAGCTTGGAATAGTCTTCGGGTAAGGGATAATAAGGTGGCTTGGGTGAATATGGTGTGGTATGGCCAATGCATTCCAAGACATTCTTTTCATCTTTGGTTAGTTTTAAAGAATAAGCTGAAGACGCAAGATAGGTTGGCAGTTTGGGAAGCGGGGAGTGAAACAAATTTACGGCTTATGTGTTATCCCCTTTGTAACTATGGACGAGACTCAAGAGATCATTTGTTCTTTCAATGTTCATTTGCGGCCAAGATTTAGAGCATTGTCAAGGAAAAAGTTGATATGGTAAATGTTAATGACTCATGGAGCTCAATCATGGCGTGGATAGAGCTGAATGCGAATTCAAAGAAACTGGAACACATTGTCTGTAAGCTGGTGGTAGCTGCCTCTACATACTTCATATGGCAAGAACGGAATAACCGGCTGTTTTCCGACATACACAGGAAGGAAGAGACGGTGGCACAGCTTATCTTGGATATGGTGCGGCTTCGTATCATGGGTTTCAAGATCGGACGAGACGTGAATTATAGGAAGCTTTTGGAAACATGGGGAGTGAAAGAAGACGAACCGGGCTGATTGCGAGTTTAGTTTGCTAGTGTATTGTAGTTAATTGGTTTTGTTTTTCGGGTTGTTTTATGTTTTGTGTTGGCCGTTTGTGGGTTGTTTTGTTTTGTGTTGCCTAGGCTTGGCCTGTCAAGCCTAGTAGTGTGTGTCAAACTCTTGTCGCACCCTGTTCTTTGATTCTTTATAAAATTCACCGGGGTAACCCTTTACCCAAAAAAAACAAAATAAAATATTCTCTCATAATAAATTATCCACATAATTTATTGGTTTCTCAAGTGTAATTATTTAGAAAACCAATTTCTAAATATTGTGAGTGTTAATATTTATTTGTTTGATCATATCACAAATAAATAATATAAGTGTTTGTCTAGCTTGTTATTGGGTATGACTCGACTTGGATCATAACGTACTAGCCACATCAATTTATTATGTGTCTTGGGTATACAGAGTCCAACACATGGATGATAAGAAATGTTCCGATTATTTTGAAAGAGTGGTCGGCCTCTATCAAACTGGAGAAAGAGGATCTTAAAGCTATTCCAGTCTTGGTAAAGATGCATGATGTGCCGTTAGCGGCATATACTGAGGATGGTCTTAGTTTGGTTGCCTCTAAGATAGGGGTGCCTAAGATGTTGGATTCGTATACTGCCACGATGTGTGCAGAGTCTTGGGGTAGAAGCAGTTATGCTAGAGCACTCATTGAAGTTCAAGCGGGGACTGATTTAAAGAGGAGTGTTACTGTTGCAATTCCATCCTTAGATGGTAATGGTTTTTCAAAGGTGGAGGTAAAAATTGAATATGATTGGGAGCCTTTAAGGTGTACTTCTTGCTGTGTGTTTGGTCATGAAGATAGCTCGTGCCCAAAGAATCCTCAGGTGGTTTCGAATGGGGAATCTGGGAAAAAGAATGATGATTTTCAAGTTTTTTTTTTGGGGTAAAGGGTTACCCCGGTGATTTTATATATTCACAAACAATCAAAACAAGTAGTAAGGTGACATCCTTACTAGTTCAAACATGGGACATACCCCCATGAAAGTATAATAAAAAAAAACAACTGAAGAAAACTAATAATCAAGGCCTCCACATGAAAAATCAGAAACCTAAGCTAGTTTATAGACCAATTATCAAACCTAAACCAAAACAGTCCTTGAGGAATTCGAACCAGGTGTCAACGTCAAACCCATTTGATGTCCTTAAGGACGATAATGGAGATCAGGGAGGTATCAATGTGGGTCGAGTGGAGAAGAAGGCTACACAGGCTAGTGACAACTAGGATTCAGACGAGGAGGAGGTTGTTGAAGTCTATAATGAAATGAATGATTTTATGATTGCGGGTATACGTTCTTCATCTTCAAGAGCAGGGGCGAGCACATCTTCCACAAAGTTCTACAATGGATAAACGCTTTATGTTTCGTGTTAAGGGGCGGATGGCTTGTGACTATTTCGTCTTTGATGATGGAGGTTGAGAGTTTTTTTGTTTGGTGACTATTGCTTGTCTACTTTATTTTTCATGATGTAAAGTAGACTAGGTTATGTGGTGTTATTGTTACATTTGTTTTTCTGGGTTTGCATATATGGGGCATGTCCTGTATATGAATTAGTGTGGAACTCATCCTCACTACTTGTACTTATTTGCGGTTTGTTTTAATAGAATCACTGGGGTAACCCTTTACCCAAAAAAAACTCCGCTGAGTTCTTCAGGTAGATTCAATTTGTAAGCCACTTTGCCAATTTTCTCAATGATTTCGAACGGTCCAACATAACGCGGATTGAGTTTGCCTCGTTTGCCAAAACAAACAACACCTTTCCAAGGTGAGACTTTGAGTAGTACTCGATCCCCAACCTGGAACTCGAGTGGTTTCCTGCGCTTATCAGCGTAGCTTTTTTGACGGTCACGAGCTGCCGCCATTCGTTGCCGAATCTGAGCAATCTTCTCAGTTGTGTCAACCACAAGTTCTGGGCCAGTGATTTGGCTGTCACCAACTTCTGCCCAGCAAAGAGGTGATCGGCATTTACGTTTGTACAATGCCCCAAACGGAGCGGCCGGTATACTGGTGTGGTAGCTGTTATTATACGAAAATTCCACTAAAGGTGGATGTCGTTCCCAGCCGTTACCAAAATCAATCACACATGCCCTTAGCATGTCTTCAAGGGTTTGGATGGTGCGTTCAGACTGCCCATCCGTTTGCGGGTGATATGCTGTACTCATGTCTAATCTAGAGCCAAAAGACTTGTGCATCGCTTGCCACAATTCAGAGGTAAAACGCGCGTCACGATCAGAAATAATGGAGGTTGGAACCCCGTGCTTCGAAACCACTTCCTTTAAGTAAATGTCTGCCAATGTAGAGAACTTATCTGTTTCTTTGATAGCCAAAAAGTGTGCAGACTTAGTCAATCTATCCACTATCACCCAAATAGTGTCATTTCCGCGTTGAATCTAGGCAGGCCAGTAACGAAATCCATGGAAATTTGCTCCCATTTCCAGGTCGGGATCTCTGGTTGTTGGAGTAGGCCTGATGGTTTCTGATATTCGATCTTGACTCTCGCACAAGTCAAACATTTACTGACGTAGGTTGCTATGTTGGCTTTCATGCTAGGCCACCAGTATGTAGTCTAAGTCATGGTACATCTTATCCGAACCTGGATGTACTGAGTAACGAGACTTGTGCGCTTCATCCATCACAAGTTCGCGTAAGTTTCCATAAAGTGGAACCCAGATGCGCCCTGTTACGTAGTAAGCGCCATCTTCCTTTTGTTCTAATCGTTTCCTTGATCCTCGTAGGGACTCGGCCCTGATATTCTCTGCTTTCAATGCTTCAACTTGAGCTTCTCGTATCTGAGTAGGAAGACTAGATTGGATGGTCAGTTGTAACGCACGCACTCGCTTAGGTGTAGTATCCTATCGACTGAGGGTGTCAGCCACAACATTGGCTTTGCCCGGATGGTACTTGATTGCGCATTCGTAATCATTCAAAAGATCGACCCATAGATGTTGTAGCATGTTTAACTCCTTTTGCTTGAAGATATGCTCGAGACCCCTGTGATCGGTGTAAATGGTGCACTTGGTACCGTACAGGTAGTGCCTCCATATCTTGAGTGCGAAAACAACTGCTCCAAGTTCCAAATCGTGAGTAGTGTAGTTCCTTTCGTGAACCTTAAGTTGGCGTGATGCATAAGCAATGACTTTATCCCGTTGAATTAACACACAACCAAGTCCTTGGATGGACGCGTCGCAATATACCACAAAATTGTCTGTGCCTTCAGGCAATGAGAGGATAGGTGCGCTGCAAAGTCTCCCCTTTAAGTGCTGAAACGCGGATTCCTGTGCATCACCCCAACGACAGGTGACACCTTTCTGTGTAAGTGAGGTGAGAGGTTGCGCGATCTTTGAGAAATCCTTGATGAACCTCCTGTAGTAGCCCGCCAAGCCCAAGAATTGGCGACTTTCTGTTGGTGTACGAGGTGTATGCCAATTCTTGATCGAGTCGACCTTGGATGGATCAACATGAATCCCATCCTCATTTACCACGTGACCAAGGAAATGGACTTCACGTAGCCAAAAGTCACATTTTGATAACTTGGCTGTTGGACTCTGTATGCCCAAGACACATAATAAATTGATGTGGCTAGTACGTTATGATCCAAGTCGAGTCATACCCAATAACAAGCTAGACAAACACTTATATTATTTATTTGTGATATGATCAAACAAATAAATATTAACACTCACAATATTTAGAAATTGGTTTTCTAAATAATTACACTTGAGAAACCAATATATTATGTGGATAATTTATTATGAGAGAATATCTTATTTTGTTATTTAATAAGTTAAATAACAATTTTAAAAGAGGTGCATAAAGTCTTGAAAACATATAGTGTTTATTTTATAAAAGTTATAAAAATAAACAAGACTTTATTTAATAAAATAAAATTGATTTTTTTTTAAAACACCCTCCTAGGGCCGGCCCCCCTTTCTCTCTAACCAAAGAATTTGGTCCAATATCTTTTCATGAATTTTGCATGTGGAAGAAGCCTCTTGATTGGGCAAAAGGGAGGTGGCTCTTCTCTCATCATTTATATATTTTGTATGACAAAAATATAAAGAAAATAGAGAGATAATCTCAAAGTGTAGAGCTGAATTTTTTCTCTAAAAATTTCGGCCATAGAAGGGTTCCAAGGAGCTTTTCGGTTTCGTTTCAAGTGTTAAATCCTAGCTATTTCGTGGTGTTTTGTTGGAAGCTTGGGGTATACAAGCTTGAGGCCTTCTACTCTTGAAGGCAACCATTCTTGAAGCATCATCCGTTTCATTCTCATTACTCCAAGAAGGTAGTTTTTCTAAACACCCTATGGTTGTGTATGATAGTATGCATCTTCATATATGGATCCGGGTTTTGGGATTTTGCATATAAATGGTTTTATATCTTATAAAATTAACATGTTTTAAACATTATTTCCGCTGCGTTTTTATTTCATAAGGATGAAATTGCTTTGATAAGAATGTTAAAATTCCATCAATGGCATCTAGAGCCGCTTATGTGAGTGCATACTTCAATAGATTAAAATTTCGGGTTTCGGGTTTGAATAGAACCCTATGGCCGAAAATTTTAACATGGTTAACCCTTTGTTTTTCAAGATTATTTTCTTACATGCATAAGAGAATCTTGAAAAATTTATTTCATATGGATGAATTTGTTTGTTTGGACAAAACTTACCTTTTCGGGTTTTTGGACATAGCCGAAAATGGTTATTAAAAGGGAACCATTTTATGCTTCTTGAAATTAATATACATGTATATATTTGGATATATATTTCGGTGCATATGACCTAGCCATGACCTTGTGTTGAATGATTGTGTTGTGATTTATTATTTCAATGGGTTGTAATAATTATTATTTTGTTCTTCCATTAGAAGATATGTAATTTATTTATTTTCATTTGGCATGTAAAATAAATAGATTAGGTGCATGTTATTTTACTAGAAAAAATGTATTAGGATATATTTTGTAAAAGAAGATGCACACAAAAATGCGGTTTTGGTTTGGACCATTATATTCGGTCCAAAGAACTTCATCGTTCTCAACAGGATTTTAACCCGATAACCAAAACTCATTTTTGGAGTCCAAAGGAGTTTGGAGCTGAAAATAAAAGACTTTTGGAAGCTCAAAGAAGGTGGAGAAATCACAACACAAGAAGGAGACTTGAAGCATTTGGATGCGGGATCAAGTGGGAGTTCAACGACACATTGCTTGTGTCATTTTTCACCCTTTAGGAAGGACCTTTTGGCACACTTGTTTTGGCTAACAAGTGTTGTCAAAATAGTTGGCTATGGTTATGCACCTATTGTTATGCTTGTGTGGTTGTTTATTTTGTTGTTTATGATATGTAGATATGCATGACTTAACAAACTAATAATCAACAACAAGCGTAAAATTGGTTCTTGAAAAAGTCATTAAAATGTTTAATAAAGGTTTTATTAAAAATTAATGATTTTATAATAAAATGGGTTTTATTAAATAGAACCTTGAAATTTTGTTTTCACCAAAGTACCATTGATTTGAATGCATGCAAATGTATGGTACATAATATTTTCTAAACTAGAATTTTGAAATATTGAAAACCCTTTTATAAAACAAGTCAAACACCATCCTTTTATACAACACTCGAAACACTTGGGAACTCTTATTGTGGGATAAAGGTCACCTAACTACATTTGAGAGAACTTGTATGTTCGAGGTGGGTTTACCATGTTTGTGGGATAAAGGTCACCTAACCACTTATGTGTATAAACTCACACGTGTGTGTAAGTTGGACGACTTGATTTGGAAACCATGAACTTAGGGTCACCGAAGCATGGGGAACAAAGGTGTTGATGGGATTAAACATGCCAACTAAACATAAAGATGTTTAACCGATCCCATATGGCTAGAAGTTGCAAAGAGTTGCAATTGTCAAACGTTGACTACCTTGTTAATTTAAATAGAGGGATAAAGGTCACCTAACCAATATTTAAATGTAACGTTGGATTCTAGATTTTAATTATTAATTGTCTTTAAGACACAAAAGGGTATTAATGATTAAAATATAATAATATCGAAAATACTAAAATTGAACTTGTTAAATTTTGTAGATGGCCGCTAACAATGCAAACCCGACTAATCAAATCGTCCGAAACCTATCACTAAGAACCATCCTTGAAAAGGATCGTCTCAACCATAACAACTTCGTGGATTGGTTTCGAAACTTGAAAATCGTTCTCAAGCAAGAGAAGATATCCTATGTGTTGGACGATCCTATTCCCGATGAACCTAACGTGGAAGATGTGGAAGCCTACAACGATTGGGTTAAGTATACCGAGGACTCCATGCAAGCCTCATGCCTCATGTTGGGAACTATGATTCCTGAAATTCAAAAGGATTTTGAACATCACGGGGCATACGACATGATTACCCAGTTAAAGGAAATGTTCCTACAACAAGCAAGGGTAGAACGCTTCGAAACTGTTCGAGCGCTTCATGCATGTCGAATGGAGGAAACCCAATCGGTATCATCTTATGTTCTCAAGATGAAAAGCCACATTGATCGCCTCGAACGGCTAAATTGTCCCGTCTCTAAAGAGTTGGCTACGGATTTGATCCTCAACTCTTTAACAAAGAAATTTGAGAGTTTTGTAATGAATTACAACATGAATGGATGGGACAAGAGCATTGGTGAGCTTCATGCAATGCTCAAAACAGCCGAAGCAGGAATGGGCAAAAAGGCTTTACCCGTCCTAGCGATCAATGAAGGAGGCAACAAAAAGAGGCCCCACCCCGACTCTAAAGCAAACTATGCTAAAAGAAAGGGACACGTCAAGGGAAAGGGAAAAGCTAAAGCAGAACCCACCAAACCGAAGGAGAAGAAGCAAAAGGTTGCTACAGATGACCCATGTTTTGAATGTGGTGAGATAGGACATTGGAAGAGAAATTGTCCAACCTATCTCAAGGAGTTGAAAAACAAGAGGGATGCAGGGCAAACCTCAGGTACTATCTTTATGATACATGTTGAGCTTAATGTTATTTCTTCTAACACATGGGTACTAGATACCGGATGTGGAACTCATATTTGCAATTCGTTGCAGGGGTTCAGAAGAAGTAGACATTACAAGAAGGGAGACAGTAGTCTCTTTATGGGCAACGGAGCAAAAGTTGAAGTCGAAGCTCAAGGAGACTACGTTTTAAAGCTTCCAAGTGGTTTGGAAGTGATTTTGAAGAATGTTTTATATGCTCCTAGTTTGACTAGGAACATAATTTCAGTTTCCCTTTTGAGACAATGTGGTTTTAAATTTGATTTTGTTAACCAAGACATTTATGGTTCTATGAATGATGTGTTTTATTTTAAAGCTATGTCTTTAAATGGTATTTATGAATTAGATCATGATAACGCATCATATGATAGCTCAATGTACCAAGTAACCAACAAGAAACTCAAAATGGATTTGGGTGATTCCTATCTTTGGCATTGTCGCCTTGGACATATAAGCAAGAATCGCATGCATACACTTCAGAAAAATGGTCTTCTGAATACAAATGAAGATAATTCATTTGATGTATGCGAATCTTGTTTACAAGGCAAAATGACCAAGACACCCTTTAGTGGAACTTTTGAAAGGGCAAAAGACTTACTAGGCATCATACATTCAGATGTATGTGGTCCTTTTAAGCCGATGACTAGGAATGGTGAAAGATACTTCATTACCTTTACCGACGACTATAGTCGTTATGGATATGTGTACTTACTAAGACACAAGGATGAAGCATTTGAAATGTTCAAAGACTTCAAAAGTGAAGTAGAAAATCAACTCAAGAAAACAATTAAAGTGCTTCGTACCGATAGAGGAGGTGAATACCTAAGTGGTGCTTTTCAAGATCATCTTAGAAGTTGTGGAATCATTTCACAACTTACTCCACCTGGAACACCACAACACAATGGTGTGTCCGAAAGGAGAAATCGAACTCTATTAGATATGGTTCGATCTATGATGGCTAGAAGCACATTACCTCTATCATTTTGGGGTTACGCTTTGCTCTCCGCAGTCCGTATACTAAATATGGCCCCAACCAAGAAAGTAGAAAGGACACCTTTTGAAATATGGCATGGAAACCCTCCATCATTATCATTCTTAAGGGTTTGGGGTTGTGAAGCTTATGTTAAGCAATACACTCCAAATAAATTGGAAGTCCGATCTACTAAGTGTATCTTTGTAGGATATCCTAAAGATGATATAGGATATTATTTCTACGATCCAACCGAGCAAAAGGTATTTGTTGCTCGAAAGGGTAAGTTCTTAGAAGCTAAATTCCTTATGGAAGGAACTAGTAGTTGAACAGTGGAGCTTGAGGAGGATCAAGAACCACAAGACGATACACGTTTGGTTGATACTAGCACTCAACAAGAGGTTGTTGAAAACGATCAAGAGGTTGATCAGAACACACAAAATGTTCGCAGATCTGGTAGAATTAGTAATCCACCTGAAAGATATGGATTTTTCATGGATGGATGCTACGTGGTAGATTCAGATGAACCAACCACATACCATGATGCAATGTCAAAATCCGATTGTGACAAATGGCTTGAAGCCATGAACATAGAGATGCAATCCATGTATGACAACCAAGTTTGGGAATTGGTTGTACCACCACTCAACTCCAAAGTAGTTGGAAGTAAGTGGGTCTTCAAGAAGAAAACAGATATGCACGGTAACTTGGATACTTACAAAGCAAGACTTGTAGCAAAAGGTTTCACTCAAACTCAAGGGATTGATTATGATGAGACCTTCTCACCTGTGGCGATGCTAAAGTCAATCAGGATATTATTTGCCATAGCTGCATATTATGACTATGAGATCTGGCAATTGGATGTCAAAACGGCTTTTCTTAATGGATATCTTGATGAAGATGTCTATATGGTTCAGCCTGAAGGTTTTGTCGATCCAAAACATCCTGACAAAGTATGCAAGTTAAAGTAATCAATCTATGGATTGAAACAAGCATCTAGAAGTTGGAATCATCGTTTTGATGAAGAAATTAAGAATTTTGGATTCATCAAGAACGGTGATGAAGCTTGAGTGTATAAGAAAGCTAGTGGGAGCATCATCACTTTCTTAGTACTGTATGTCGATGACATTCTACTATTTGGGAATGACATTCCAACCATGGAAAGTGTAAAAGCTTGGCTTGGAAGTTGTTTTTCCATTAAGGATCTTGGTGAAGTTGCCTACATTCTGGGAATAAAGGTCTATAGGGATAGATCAAGGCGCTTGATAGGTTTAAACCAAAGTGCATACATTGACAATGTCTTGAATAGGTTCCAAATGGAGAACTCTAAGAGAGGTTTTGTACCTATTCAAAAGGGGACAATATTGAACACATCTCAATGTCCAAGCTCAAAGGATGAGCAAGAGAAAATGAAAAGAATCCCATATACGTCAGCTATAGGATCCATCATGTATGCAATGATATGCACCAGACCGGACGTGTCATGCGCCTTGAGCATGACGAGTAGATACCAGCAGAATCCAGGTAACAGTCATTGGATGGCTGTTAAAAGTATATTGAAATATCTTAGAAGGACTAAGGATATGTTCTTAATATATGGATCTGGTGAGGAGGAACTCGTTGTAAAGGGTTACACGGACGCGAGTTTCCAAACCGATCGAAGTGATTCTCGATCGCAATCGGGGTATGTCTTCATTTTAAATGGTGGAGCAGTCTCTTGGAAGAGCTCAAAACAAGACGTGGTAGCATTGTCCACTACATAATCAGAATACATCGCCGCTTCATTGGCAGCCCAGGAAGCTGCATGGCTGAAGAAATTTATAGCCGACCTAGGGGTGGTCCCTACCATTCAAGACCCCCTAGAGATCTTTTGTGACAACAAGGGTGCGATTGCTCAAATCAAGGAACCTCGTGCGCACCAAAAGACTAGACATATCGAGCGGAGATTCAACTACATAAGGGATGAAGTTGAAAAAGGAAAGATATGTATCCACCAAGTTCACACCGATCAAAACATTGCGGATCCACTCACGAAGCTCCTTGACAGGGGAAAACATGAGGGTCATACATGTTCCTTAGGACTTCGATATTTTAGTGATTGGATTTGATCTATTTTGTATTTGGATATTGAAACAATTGTTATTTTAACTCTTTTATGGTATTTCGAGTTACGTTTCATATTAGCATGTTTAAATCCGTGAATAAGTTAATTATTCTAAATGTCCGTAGTCGATCATAATTGTGGGAACAAATATGAATGCAAGACTATTATGAACTTGGATTGGTGGGATATTCATTAGGTATGAATATAGAGCAAAGTGTTGCCGCCAAAGTTCATAGATATTTGTGGGATACAAATATTGGACTGACTCGCTCTCAAATATTACTGCATGGAATCATCTGTGATTGATCATAAGTAAATTTGAGTAAAGGAGAATATCATAGTATCCTCTGACCTGAGATACATATTGGGTCTTGATATCCACCAAATATTGTAGCTTGACTTATTTCTTCGCTGTCAGTAATATGACAGTACATAAGGCTAAGCTCAGGTGTGGTACAAGGTGATTGTGAGAGACGTATGTAGTCAAGATGGGATTTGTTCTTCTTATTCGTTGAGAGTAAGATGTCTAAGGCCTGATAAAGTTATATCAACAGAGAGTGATCACTCTATGTCTCTGGATTTAACATGACATCTGTAACGAAAGGATAAATGATAAATTCACCTAAATCATGTTCAAGTAAGGGACTTGAAAGGGATGATGTTATTGAATGGCAAATATAGTCATACGTATTGGGGGTAGTAAACCGTAGTTAGGCGTCATTTACTGCTTGCATCAATCTTCTATGTATCTTGTGCAAGTGGGAGATTGTTGGACTCTGTATGCCCAAGACACATAATAAATTGATGTGGCTTTATGATCTAAGTCGAGTCATACCCAATAACAAGCTAGACAAACACTTATATTATTTCTTTGTGATATGATCAAACAAATAAATATTAACACTCACAATATTTAGAAATTGGTTTTCTAAATAATTACACTTGAGAAACCAATAAATTATGTGGATAATTTATTATGAGAGAATATCTTATTTTGTTATTTAATAAGTTAAATAACAATTTTAAAAGAGGTGCATAAAGTCTTGAAAACATATAGTGTTTATTTTATAAAAGTTATAAAAATAAACAAGACTTTATTTAATAAAATAAAATTGATTTTTTTTTAAAAACACCCACCTAGGGCCGGCCCCCCTTTCTCTCTAACCAAAGAATTTGGTCCAATATCTTTTCATGCATTTTGCATGTGGAAGAAGCCTCTTGATTGGGCAAAAGGGAGGTGGCTCTTCTCTCATCATTTATATATTTTGTATGACAAAAATATAAAGAAAATAGAGAGATAATCTCAAAGTGTAGAGCTGAATTTTTTCTCTAAAAATTTCGGCCATAGAAGGGTTCCAAGGAGCTTTTCGGTTTCGTTTCAAGTGTTAAATCCTAGCTATTTCGTGGTGTTTTGTTGGAAGTTGGGGTATACAAGCTTGAGGTCTTCTACTCTTGAAGGCAACCATTCTTGAAGCATCATCCGTTTCATTCTCATTACTCCAAGAAGGTAGTTTTTCTAAACACCCTATCGTTGTGTATGATAGTATGCATCTTCATATATGGATCCGGGTTTTGGGATTTTGCAAATAAATGGTTTTATATCTTATAAAATTAACATGTTTTAAACATTATTTCCGCTGCGTTTTTATTTCATAAGGATGAAATTGCTTTGATAAACATGTTAAAATCCCATCATTGGCATATAGCTGCTCTGCTCGAAGTAGTTCCAGAATAAGCCGCAGGTGATGTTCGTGTTCCTCCTGACTCTTAGAATAGATCAGAATGTCGTTGATGAATACAATAACGAACTTATCCAGGTAAGGCTTGCACACTCTGTTCATAAGATCCATGAAGACCGCAGGTGCGTTTGTCAATCCAAAAGGCATAACCAGGAACTCGTAATGCCCATAACGAGTCCTGAATGCTGTTTTAGATATATCCTCGTCTCGGACTCTCAGTTGATGGTAGCCTAACCTCAAGTCAATCTTAGAGTAGAAGCTCGACCCTTGCAGCTGGTCAAATAGGTCATCGATATACGGGAGGGGATAACGATTCTTCACGGTCACCTTGTTGAGTTCACGATAGTCAATACACATTCGAAAGGTACCGTCCTTCTTCTTCACAAACAAGACTGGAGCTCCCCAGGGCGAAGAGCTAGGACGAATGAAACCCTTGTCCAACAGCTCTTGTAGTTGCGTAGAAAGCTCTTCTAGTTCTGATGGGGCTAAGCGATAAGGTGCACGAGCTATTGGCGCTGCTCCAGGAGCTAGCTCGATCTGAAACTCGACTTGGCGATGAGGCGGAAGACCAGGTAATTCCTCAGGAAATACCTCAGGAAAGTCGCGCACAATAGGAATGTCTTCTATATTCCCTTCCTTCAAGGATGTATCAGAAACGAGGGCTAGAATAGTAGTGTGGCCCTTTCGCAAACACTTCTAGGCCTTAAGGAAAGAGATGATGCCCACAACAGCACCACTCTTGTCGCCATGAATCACTAAAGGTTCTTCACCAGAACGAGGAATGCGGACGATCTTCTCCTTGCAAAGGATCTCTGCTCGATGTTGAGATAACCAATCCATCCCAATAACAATGTCGAAGCTACCAAGAATGATGGGGATAAGATCGATAGAGAAAGTCTGGCTAGCTAAGACGAGATTACAACCCTTAACTATGTGTGTGGCTTCAAGACTTTTACCGTTTGCTAGCTCTACCATGTGTTTGGTGTTCAAAAGTGTTGGAGTGCGCTTAAGCATTTGAATAACTTTTAAGGACACATAACTAGTATCGGCACCCGAATTAAATAATACAGTAACAAAGAAGTCATCCAGAAGAAACTTACCCATTACGACGTTGGGATCGTTCCTTGCATCTCCTTGACCAATCACGAAGGCACGACCCCTAGCACCATTGCCACCGTTGTTACCCCCGTTGTTTCCATTCCCCTGGTTGTTATTATTGTTGTTGTTCTGATTCTGGCTCAGCTGGGGACAGTCTCTCTTGAAGTGGCCTTCAGCACCACATTGAAAGCACCCTTTGTTGTTACCTTATTGTTGTTGCTGCTGCTGGTGTTGGTTTGGTGGGGCTCGCTGTTGTTGCCGATTCTGATTAGCGGGATGCTGACTCCTACAATCCCTTGCAATGTGACCAGGCTTGTTGCACCGATGACAGCTGCCTCTACTACATGGTCCGTTGTGGTGCAAGTTACAGCGATTGCATTTGGGGTGATTCCCCTTGTATCCATCCTGCCCTTGACTCCCAGAAGACTGCTGACTGGGGCTCCTATAGTCCTCGGTCCTTCGCTGCTGTGACTGAGACTGAACAGAAGTTGAAACCTTGGTTGAATTTCCATCCCACTTGCGCTTGTTGTCGCTAGGAGCCTCTGAAGTAGCTGTAGCACTGACACGCTTGGGCAGCTTGTTTTGCTCAACTGCCTGATCCGTGAGACGATGAGCTAGTCGTATGACTTGCTGAATAGTACCAAGGTTAGCCGTAGTCACATGGCTTTGAATTTCTGGCACTAGACCCTTGAGATACAATTCAATACGCTTGATGGGATGATCTACCATAGTAGGACACAAGATAGCTAATTCGTTCGATCTCTTTGTGTATGCCTCAATTTCAGACCCCGTCATCTTCAAATTGAAAAATTCTACCTCTAGCTTGTGGATGTCATCTCGACTACAGTACTCCTCTTTGATCAGCTCTTTGAAGTCGTTCCATGGGGTGGCATTAGCAACCGCCAGCCCTAACAGTTGAACCTGTGCCTTCCACCAGGTTAACGCAGCACCTTCGAGTGTTCCTGTAGCAAACTTTACCCTACGAGCCTCAGGGGATTCACACATCTCGAAGACAGATTCGAGTTTCTCGAACCAGTGGAGGAGACCTACAGCTCCTTCTGTACCACTGAACGTACTAGGTCTACAGTCCATAAAGGTTTTGAACGTACACGCGGGAGGCTGAGCAGGCTGACCTGTCGCGCGAGAAAGAAAAGACAAGATTAAGCATGAGGGTTGGTTCGCAAGAGTAGGATCTAAACATCCTAGGTTAGGTCGAAATGGCAGGTTATACCTCCTGCAGGGACAGCTGCGAGTGCCTCAGCACTCCGGCCGTGGGGGTTACCCCATGTTTAAGCTACCAGACTCGTTACCATATCGACTACTAACGTTTGTCATGTTTTTGTGCCCTCGTCAATGTCTATCATCATTGACGTGCCTAGTCCATTAGTCCATGCCCGTCCTCTGTGGCACGGTGTGAGGTTTGTTAAACCTAATAGCGCTATTTAACTAATGACACGTTCGCCATTGGCCTCGGCGATTAAGTCGATACAAAAGGAGGGACTTTGTTGATAGAGTTCTAGTCTAGTAAATCTAAATCCGTCCCAACAGGACGAGGAATCTACATTCGAACTTAAACTCGAAACGAAGGACGATTAAGTCGATCAAAGACTTATTGAAATATGAGCTACCGCTTCAACTCGAACTTAAACTCGAAACGAAGGACGATGGATTGCTATATTTCAAGGATCGTTTGTGGATTCCGAAACAAGACGATCTTCGCACCTTGGTAATGGACGAATCTCACAAGTCTCGATATTCTATCCAGCCTGGTGCTGATAAAATGTACAAGAATCTTCGTACTCAGTTCTGGTGGCCTGGTATGAAGAAGGATGTTGCCTTGTATGTTTCGAAATGCCTAACTTGTCTCAAAGTCAAGGCTGAACATCAACGACCTTCTGGTTTGCTTGTACAACCAGAGATACCGGTTTGGAAGTGGGAGAACATTGCAATGGATCTCATCACTAAGTTACCGCGTACATCTAATGGTCACGATGCTATTTGGGTTTTTATCGATCGATTAACGAAATCAGCTCATTTTATTCCGATTCGCGATGATCTATCTGCTGATAAACTTGCAAAGATTTATGTTGATGAGATTGTATCACGACATGGTGTTCCTTTGGATATCATTTCCGATCGTGATGCTCGGTTTTCATCTCATTTTTGGAAGACCATGCAATCTGCGTTGGGAACCCAACTGAATCTAAGCACTGCTTATCATCCCCAAACAGATGGTCAATCTGAGAGGACGATTCAAACTTTGGAGGATATGCTTAGAGCATGCGTGATAGACTTTGGTGGTAATTGGGATTCTCATCTACCTCTGATCGAGTTCTCTTACAACAACAGTTATCATGCTAGTATTAATATGGCACCATTCGAAGCTCTCTACGGTCGAAAATGTCGTTCACCTGTATGTTGGAATGAGATCGGTGAAGCTCAGCTTACTGGACCTGAGCTCATTCTGGAAACAACAGACAAAATCAAGAAAATTCACGATAATCTTGTGACAGCTAGAAGCCGTCAAAAGAGTTATGCGGATTTGCGACGCAAGCCCTTAGAATTTCAAATCGGAGACCGTGTCCTACTCAAGGTGTCACCTTGGAAGGGAGTGGTGAGATTTGGAAAGAAAGGAAAACTTGCATCACGATATGTTGGACCATTTAAGATTGTTGAAAGAATTGGAAAGGTTGCCTATCGACTAGAGCTACCTCCAGAGCTTGGAAATATTCATCCGACTTTTCACCTGTCCAATTTGCGAAAGTGTTTAGCTGATGCTGATCTTCACATTCCTCTCGACGAGATTCAAATCGATGAAACAATGCACTTTATCGAGAAACATGTGGAGATAGTGGAACGTACATACAAACAGTTGAAGAACAAACAGATTCGATTGGTCAAAGTTCGCTGGGAAACCAAACGTGGCCCTGAGTTTACTTGGGAACGTGAGGACCAGATGAAGACGAAATATCCGCATTTGTTTTCACAAGTTTCCTCTAAATAAAATTTCGGGACGAAATTTCCTAAAGTAGGGGAGACTGTGACAACTGTGTTCTGTAATCATCGTATAATGTAAAACAATGTTGGTTATCAATAAAACAATGTGCTTTGGTGTTATTATATATGTTATTGTGTTTAATGATTTTACAATTTGATTCGATTCCGATTTCGAGCTTTAAATCATTTTCTGGAAGGTTATACGCAAACTGGTGCATAAACGCAATCAGTTTAACGCGACGTACACTCCAAAACTGTGACCTAAGCCAAACATACCCTAAATATCCTTTACATAACTTATAAATAAGTTTCGAAGGATTCGGTATGGCAAAAACATGTTTATTTGAACTAAAAGAACTAATTACGACAAAACTGCGAAACGAACGTTGGTGACCGCCCGGATAATATTTAAATCCCAAAAATATTCTGTTATGATTGAAATTTTACTTTTAATCAGGTTCGTATTGAAAAATAAATTAAAACGCTTAAAAACGTTATTTTTCAAGTTTAAGCGCGTACCGCGTGTTTCTGCGCGACACAGTGCTTCTACTGCTAAACGCAGACAACGCAGCCAGTCTTGGCAATTGAAATTTATTTCAGTAATATTTTGGCGAGTTTATTTTTATAGAATAATAAAAATAATTTATAACGCCATAAACCGAGATTTAAACGCTAGATAAAATACCCGGTATCCAGTTAAACACCCGTTTTAGTCTACATATAACATATTTATGTAAAAATTTGTATACATATATGTATGTGTCGTGTGTATATGTATGTAAGACAAGTGCACTTTTCTTCTTGCCACTTCTCACTCCTTCATGACACTTGTATTACATGCTAACTCCTTAAATCCCTTCCATATCTCCACAATATCATTCCATATCTTCTAAGATCACCCTACTTCTTACAACACTCAATCTCCTCTCTCTCTCCTCCCTCATGACCGTCCACCCTCTTCTCTCTCTATCTTCATCTTCTTCAAGCTTTGTTCATCACATTGAAGCCATTTCCAAGCATATTTCAAGTGGTTGTGAAGAATCAAAGGTGTTTCCAAGTGATTCAAGCTTCCTATCATCAAAATCTCATCCCACAACCTACTTGAATCTTGAAGGTATAACATTTATTTTTAAATCATACTTTTGATTCTTGGTTGTTCTTGATGATTTGAAGTTTCTCTTGAATCTTGGGATTTTCACTAAACTTGAAATCTAAAATGAAAAGGGTCTTGTTACAAAATAAAAATGATATGTATATATATATGTGTGTGACCGTACATATATATATGTATGGGTGTATGAGATTTTGAAGTTTGATTTCTTGATAAGTACTTGTTTGTGTTGTTACATGTTCTTGAATGATGATTAAAATGCAAGTGTTAATTGATCTATGAATGATATGTTAAATGTAAAGTACATCAGCAAATAAACCTGAATATATCACTTATTTGATGCATTTAGATTAACATAAAATGATGATGTTATGATAGTATGCTTTAGGCACTTGTACATAAGGATACATGTTGATTTAAAGCTCAAGAAGTGATAAAAAATGGTTGTATGACAAAAATATTTTTGAACAGGTTATAAACACTAAAAATAATATTATGTGATGTATTATAATGGCATGAAACTTTGACATAGGATTGATAGCTTTGCATGTTGTACATATAGCTTAAAAAGTGGTAAATTATGTGTAATTTGCATGATTTATGTGCTTTATTTAAGACCTACACTATCATGAGTATAACCATTATTTTATTCAGTAAATAACATGGGTTATGTTAAAATTTCAAGTCGTTTCGATTTGGGATGGTTCGGGTAACATTTGATGCAAAACTATGCGGTAAAACGGTCAAAAATCGCTTTTTCGGAGGATTTTTATAAAACTGTTTTAGATCAGTAACCAAACTGATATTTTTGCTATAAAAATAAGTAATTTAACTTATATTAAGTTTACTTGGTGTTTGGTTAGTCATACGTGACTTCCGACGCCCAAAAATGTCACCGAATCGCTAAAATAAGTGTTTTTCGACATACACTAGAATGGGTTGTTCATGGGTAAATTTTATTTGTTACAATGTGCTATGTGTTTTACAATATGTATATGATGATGTGTTAGTGTTGTCAAGATTATGTGTATTACGCTTGAGTATATATATATACACACATACACCAAAATAATAAAAAATAATAACTTTTCGAAAATCTCAAAGTTATGTGAAAATTCTAAGTATCGGAGAAACTTATGTATTTTATGGGTTTTTGAATATTAAATCATTCTATTTAATTTAGGATGAATTAACAATTTGAGGGATTGTGTTAACATATAAAAACGCACCCAAAGGTGAGTACATAGATCCCCTCTTTTTACCGTTTTCGATTGTTTTGGGGTGATTCATATGTGTCAAAACGATTTCAATATTCTAACGATGGTTTCAAAACGATTGAGATGGTTTATACAAAACTAATAACGATTTCGATAATGTGAACGAACTTGTTGGTGGTAGTTACATAACGAATGACATTCATTAGCATTGATCAAGCCGACCAGTATTAGGTTATGGTACCATAGGATCCGACAAATCCCGTTATCCGACTGCACCCATGGTTATGTGTCGGTTATGTGGGTAATGACTGAATCTGATGATTTTTAACTTACCCTTTGGTGGTTTGTTAATACGAGTTGAACGATGGACGAGTCATAAAGGTTTGAATGTTATTAGCAAGACGACCAAAAAGTAGTTTTCACAATTAAAACAAGAACGATTTGTACGAGAACGATTTTTAACGATTGAACGATTATGAACGATTTAAACAAGTGAACGATGATCTATAACGAGAACGAGTTAAACGATGTTACACAATGAGGTTTACTAAACGATATAAACCATACGAGTTTTATTACGAGGACGATTTACGATTTGGTTTACGAAAACAAATGTTTTTGGTTAAGATTCATGGCATCAAGGTTTATAAATTATAACCAATCTGTTTTGACTTGGTTATTCATTTTACAATACAAACATTTTACAAAACATGGTTTTCTACTATCGAACAACGAAGTTGTACGAGTTATTTCAACATGTAAACGAGCCATGAATCTGACACTCACACAAAAACTATGTGCTCGCCAGCATTTCTTTGCTGACTTTGTTTTTACATATGTTTCAGGTGATGTTGCTTAATGTTGATTGCGAATAGGATGCATGCTCACTTAGGACTGGACGAGGCCTTAGTGATTTAAAAACGATGATAGACTATGTTTGACTTGCTTGTTTAACTTTAAGACAATGTTTAATATTCAATAAAATGAAACTCTTTGTATCCATGGTTTAAAACAATACTTCTGTTACAACATTCCCCGACGTTTTCGCCACGGTTTGTTGTTTTAACGTGGTCGGGGTGTGACAGAAGAAGTCGGTATCAGAGCCAATGGTTATAGGGAATTAGGTTATTAGTAATGTTTTGACCTAGACTATAACTTTCTAGGACCCCAACGCAAGTTGAATTGCGTTTAGATTTTTAAAACAAAATCTGAATCTGCTTCGAAAAATTAATCATCCATTCTAGGATGATTGATTTCTAGGTTTTGAACCCTCTGTTGTAAGGTTTTGAACCCTTCCAGTTTGACTCATTTTTGGCTTAGTGCCTTCTGAGTTTTCAAAATCTCGTCAAAGTTTGGGTCTAAATAATGTGAACACGTGCAAACTGGAAAAGTGAATGCCTGTACCCTGAGTTTTCTGTCTAAGGCTAGAGTGTTCGTACAAATCCACATAATCGGACCAGTCACTCTTACCTGGGAATTCTTGGGCTGAGTGTTCACTTATAGGTGAGCATGCCTTCGCGATACATTATTTTGACTCATTACTGTGATTAGTCACTACGTGTCGTTTGTTTGTTCGAGGTAACGAACAAATGATCGCCTTCCTTATGTTTCGGCGATATTTTCAATACCTCTTTTGTTTTTCCTAATTGTCGACCTCACTCGTTTCTCATATTTCCTTGTTAGACAATGCCTCCTCGACGTGATGCACAAACTTTTACTACTGAAGAAGTCGCAGCCCTTGTCTCTCAGCAAATGGCTGCTGTGCTTCCAGGCATTGTGACCCAAATCCACGAGCTATACAACAACAACAATAACAATAACAACGCACAATGTAATTTCAAGAATTTCAATTCTGCTAAGCCGCTAAAGTTTTCTGGGTCACAAGGAGCAACTGCACTCCTTCAATGGTTTGAAAGTATCGAGAACACATTCAGACATGTTCAATGTCCGAATGGGCGTAAGGTTGAATTTGCATCAAGTGTGTTTGAGAAGCGTGCTCTTACATGGTGGAACGGAGTGATGCGCGATAGGGGTGCCGAAGTGGAATTGGCACAAACATGGGAAGAGCTTCGAGCTCTCATGATGAAAGAGTTTTATCCCCGTCATGAAATTCGAGCCTTGGAATGAGAGTTTGACGATCTGAAACAAGATGGGGGAGAACACCGTGCGCATACGGATCGATTTGAGGAACTCAGTCTTTTGTGTCCTACTATGGTTACCCCGTTGGAGAAAGAGATAGAGAGGTATATCGATGGTTTACCCGATTCCATACAGGATATTGTGACTGGCGTCAATCCTACTACTGTTCGTCAAGCGATCGAGTTATCTGCTACCCTGACTGAGTCACAAGTCAGGAAGGGTAAACTTACCTGCAAGGGTGATAAGAAGAAGTCGACCGAATCTGTCAAGGAAAAGGGTAAGGGTAAGAAAGGTGAGTCGTCGAAGAAGTCGAGAAAGCGAAAGGGTGCTCAAAATTTTGCAGTAACTGCACAAAATGCTCAGAACCTCGGAACTCACCAGCTCAACCGCCTGTGAAGAAAGCGTATGCTGGTACCGCACCTCATTGTGCTCGCTGCAACGGTCATCATGTTGCACAACAAGCTTGTAGGCAATGCACAACGTGTGGTAAGTTTGGGCATCTGGCCAACAACTGTCGTTTGGGTCAGAATCAGATTGTTCAGAATCAAGCTCCAGTTCAGGGGAATGCTGCTAGATTCCCACCGGGTTCATGTTTCAATTGTGGAGAGTTTGGTCACTTCCGCTGTGACAGCCCTCATAATTCCATGTATCCGTACGATTATTTAATAGTAATAAAGTGCTTGACGACTGTGTGGAATTACTTAACTGCTTTCTGATTACTGTGTTTTACTTACATGTCCTTGTTAACATACTAGTAGTGTACAGAAAAGTTACTAAATAGTCCGGCATGCTTTCCTCAGTGTTGAAAAATAAAAATGTCACTAAAAATATTATAAAAGACACCTTACGGATTAATTAAGCACTTTAACGGAACAACACCCAACCGAACAACCGGACTTGACCTGGAACACAGAAATATTGTAAAACACATTGTTTCACTTTTACTGAGCTAGCTATATTCCCCGAGCACTATAACATCTCATAAATATATCAACTAACTAGAAACAAAACTTACATTTGAAATTGAACTAGATTGTAACAAACTAGTTAGCACCTAAGCCATACCCCCCACCTATGGACGGCCCCAACATGGGCTCCACCTCTTGATTTGTTGTAATACTTTATTAGATCATGTTCCCCCATATTCAGCATAAGAACCGAGGGTTAAAGTGTTAGATTGGATTATAAATAGGACTTGAAGGTTATAACTCTCATTTCATCATTCTCACCAAAACACCCTTCTTTCTCCTTCCCTCTCTTTGTTTCAGCCGAAAACAACCACCACACCACACACCACCATCATCACTTGATCATCTTCAACCATTTCAAGAGTGTACAAAGGTGTTAGAAGGCATACAACGAAGCTCGGTGTTCTCGGAAGTTGAAGGACCTCTTGCAAGTGCTATTAACCACCACATTTCTTCACTTGAACTTCCCTAGTCTTGAACTAGTGGTAAGAACTTAGATCCATTCATTATTCATGTTATTCAAGTGGTTAATAGATGTATTATGAAGAAAACATATGGACACCATAAGATCTTACACTTAAAACTTGAACATAAGCTTAAACAAGATGATACATGAAGAAATCATGTTAGAATGATGTTGTTTGGTGTATGATGATTATGTGCTGATATGAAGGACTTATAATCTGCTGTAAGTATCATTGTTTATTGCTAAACATGTTAACGGAATCAATCGAGCGCGCTTTAGAATGTTAAAAACTGAAAACAAAAGGCTGTTTGGTGATTACAGCCAACTTCAGTTGGCTGTAACAGGACTTTAATAAAACGAAAAATGTATTTTCTGAAGTCTAGATTTATGTATTATCAAATACGGTTCTAATGGCACTAGAATCATAATTTTTGGACTTCGTTTACTATTTTTAAAGTGTCGTTTTGTAACAGCAGCTAGAGTTGCATTTTTACTGCTGAAAATATGCGTTCTGTTTTCTGTCATAACTTGAATTCTGTGTAGGGTTAGATCATGAAATTTGTACTGTAGATGACCACCGATGTATTTGTAATTCTCTCTCTGGAATTTCCTAAATCGGACTCCCGATGAATTTTAAATAAATTATTCCGTGGACTGCAGTGAGAAAAAGATAAATCTGAGTTCAGTCTAGAAAATGAATTTTTATAAAATATTGGTGATGAATTGGATCCCGATATTTTTACACAATAATATTTGAATCGTTTAAGACCTTCTGTTGAAAGTTGGGAATTTTTGGAACAAGTTAACTATTTTATTAAAATCCCTAAAAACAGCCCAGTTTTGAATATAAAAGCTGAAATGACATAAGTCGTAAATTGCGTGTCAAAATGTCGAGTATGTTATCTGAGGATGATCTAACATGTTATATGTCAATGAAAGTAACATGTGCAATATCGTATGCTTGTTCTTGAGTAGCTATAGGTGGAATGTTTATATGAGCGTGAACTATTAAAGTGTGTACATGTTATGTGGTAGAAGTAATGTGTAAATAAACCGTACGTAGGATACGTGTTATGCATGAGAAACTGATTGTTATCCGTACCTTATTAGGACGTGATTGACCGACCTTGACTGTTAACTATATTTGAGAATCTAACCGAGCAAACCGAGGTGAGTTCACACTTGGTAAATTCCCGGTGGGAATGGGAATGGGTACAGGAATAGGGATTCCTCGTCCTTTGGGACGCGTTCAGGAATGTGAATTCCTCGTCCTTGAGTCGTGTTCAGGAATGTAAATTCCTCGTCCTGTTGGGACGTATTAGACTTACTGGACTAGAACTCTATGAGCGAAGTCCCTCCCTTTTTGTATCGACTTAATCGCCGAGGCTATGGCGAGCGGGTCATTAGTTAATAGCGCTATTAGGTTTAACAAACCGCACACCGTGCCAGTTGGACGGGTGTGTACTAATGGACTATGGCACGTCGGTGATGATAGACACCGACGCTAGGGCACAATTAATTTTCGTTAGTAGTCGATATGATAAACGAGTCTGGTAGTCTAAATAATGGGGTAGCCCCCACGGCCGGAGTGCCGGGCTGGAGAGCCAGGGAAGGTGGACATGGGATGGTTAACTAATAAACGTTTTCAAACTATGGGGTAACCCCCACGGCTGGATAGCTGAATGAGATTAAACTACGTTTTTGGAAACAACCCTAAAGTGGACAACCAACCGTGAACTCACTCAAGTTTGTTGTTGACTCATTGTTACATGCTTTGCAGGTCGCTAGATGCTATGGGGCTTGCACATGGAGGTGGTCGTTGTGGGATGCGAACCATTATGTCCCATGCTTATTAATTAAACTTTATAAACTTATGGAACTTATGTTTTGGGTCTTAAAACTTATGAACTATGAACTTATGTTTTGAACTTACGTTTTATGCTTCCGCTGTTAACTTAAAACTGGTTACTGTCTTATGGTCACCAATTGTATTGTGGTTGGTTTTACTTACTTAATTTCGTTGTTCAATATGATTGGTGGCTCGATCCTGGTCATGTCACGCCTCCAAACGATGATACTCCGCATGGTGGATTTTGGGGGTGTGACAGATTGGTATCAGAGCCATTGGTTATAGTGAACTTGGTTTTAAAAAAAAGGGGAAAGCTTTTTGATAAAACCAGACTATAACCTGTACAGTGATCAACGATCCACAACGACGCTTCGCTCCACGTGCAAGACGCGACACAATAGGTGGTATGATTTATGTTGTATTGTCGGTTAGATAGTTCACCCTGTGCATTAGTTAACGTGATAATTGCTATTTGGACCTTGTGTGCTTACTCTCTACTGACGTCCCACACTTACGCACTTTCGCGACACTTTTCTCACTTACGTTGCTTCGTTGTGAAGATCATGAACGGACGCGGAGGACGTATCAACTTAACTCAGGCCCAGTTGACGGGTTTGATCAACGAACGAGTTGCTGAGGCACTCGCAGCAAATCCTGCAGGAGGTCAACATGCCCAGCCTCCTGTGTGCACATTCAAAACCTTCATGGATTGCCGGCCCAGTACCTTCAGCGGCACAGAAGGAGTGGTAGGCCTTCTTCACTGGTTTGAGAAGCTTGAGTCGGTCTTCGAGATGTGTGAGTGCCCTGAAGACCGTAGGGTGAAATATACTACCGGAACACTCGAAGGTGCTGCGTTAACCAGGTGGAAAGCGCGGGTTCAACTGCTTGGGTTGGCGGTTGCTAATGCCACCCCATGGAATGACTTCAAGGAACTGATCAAGGAAGAGTACTGCAGTCGTGACGACATCCACAAGCTGGAGGTGGAATTTTTCAATTTGAAGATGACGGGGTCTGAGATCGAGGCATACACAAAGAGGTCAAACGAGCTGGCCATCTTGTGTCCTACAATGGTGGACCCTCCCATCAAACGTATTGAGCTGTACCTCAAGGGTCTTGAACCAGAGATTCAGAGTCACGTGACTTCAGCTAACCTGGGTACCATTCAGCAAATCATCAAGTTGGCTCATCGCCTCACCGATCAGGCAGTTGAGCAGAACAGGCTGCCCAAGCGTGTTAGCGCTGCTACTACTGATACTCCTGGCGACAACAAGCGAAAATGGGATGGAAATTCGGGCAATGGCTCTACCTCTGTTTAGTCTCAGTCTCAGCAACGAAGGACTGAGGACCATAGGAGCCCCAGTCAGCAGATTTCTGGAAATCAAGGTCAGAGTGGATACAAGGGAAATCACCCCAAATGTAATCGCTGTAACTTGCACCACAGCGGGCCATGTAACAAAGGCAACTGTCATCGGTGCAACAAGCCTGGTCACATTGCAAGGGATTGCAGGAGTCAGCATCCAGCGAATCAGAACCGGCAGCAACAACAAGCCCCACCAAATCAACGCCAGCAGCAGCAACAACAAGGTAACAACAAAGGGTGCTTTCAATGTGGTGCTGAGGGCCATTTCAAGAAAGACTGCCCCCAGCTAAATCAGAACCAGAACAACAACAATAAGGGGAATGGAAACGACAATGGGGGAAACAACAATGGCAATGGGGCAAGGGGTCATGTGTTCGTGATTGGTCAGGGTGACGCGAGGAACGATCCCAACGTGGTGATGGGTAAGTTTCTTCTGGATGATTTCTTTGTTACTGTTTTATTCGATTCGGGTGACGATACTAGTTATGTGTCCTTAAAAGCTAGCCAAATGCTTAAGCGCACTCTAACACTTTTGAACATCAAACACACGGTAGAACTAGCAAACGGTGAAAGTCTTGAAGCCACACACGTAGTTAAAGGTTGTAACCTCGTCTTAGCTGGTCAGACTTTCTCTATCGATCTTATCCCTATCACACTTGGTAGTTTCGACGTCGTTATTGGGATGGATTGGCTATCTCATCATCAAGCAGAGATTGTTTGCAAGGAGAAAATCGTCCGCATTCCTCGTTCTGGTGAAGAACCCCTCGTAATTCATGGTGACAAGAGTGGTGCTTTCGTAGGCATTATCTCTTTCTTTAAGGCCCAGAAGTGTTTGCGAAAGGGCCACACTGCCATTCTGGCACTCGTTACTGACACATCAACGGAAGAGAAGAGAATTGAAGACATTCCTATTGTGCGCGATTTTCCTGAGGTATTTCCTGAGGAATTACCTGGTCTCCCGCCTCATCGACAAGTCGAATTTCAAATCGAGCTAGCTCCTGGAGCAGCGCCCATAGCTCGAGCACCCTATCATCTAGCTCCATCAGAACTTGAAGAACTGTCCACACAATTACAAGAACTCTTGGAAAAGGGTTTCATACGTCCTAGCTCTTCGCCTTGGGGAGCTTCGGTGTTATTCGTGAAGAAGAAGGACGGTACTTTCAGAATGTGTATTGACTACGGCGAACTCAACAAGGTGACCGTGAAGAATCGTTATCCTCTCCCTCACATTGATGACTTGTTCGACCAGTTGCAAGGGTCGAGTTATTACTCAAAGATTGATTTAAGATTAGGATACCATCAGCTGAGAGTCCGAGAGGAGGACGTCTCCAAAACAGCATTCAGAACTCGTTACGGCCATTACGAGTTTCTGGTTATGCCTTTCGGATTGACGAATGCACCTGCGGTCTTCATGGATCTCATGAACCGAGTGTGCAAACCGTACCTAGATAAGTTTGTCATAGTTTTCATCGATGATATCCTGGTCTATTCGAAGAGTCAGGAGGAACACGAGCAGCATCTACGACTTATTCTAGAACTTCTTCAAAAAGAGCAGTTGTATGCCAAGTTTTCGAAATGTGACTTCTGGCTTCGTGAAGTCCACTTTCAAAGCCATGTGGTGAACATGGATGGAATTCATGTTGATCCATCCAAGGTCGACTCGATCAAGAACTGGCCTGCACCCCGTACACCAACAGAAATCCGCCAATTCTTGGATTTGGCAGGATATTACAAAAGATTCATCAAGGATTTCTCAAAGATTGCGCAACCTGTTGCCGGTTGGTGGCAGCTTTATCTTTGATGATGGCGGTTGAGGATTTTGTTTTGTTTTTGCATCGTTTTTGTCTACTAGATCTTTTTCATGATGTATAGTAGGCTAGGTTATGGGGTGTCATAGTTACTTTGTTTTGCTTTGTCATACATATATGGGGCATGTCCTATATATGAACTAGTGTGGAACACATCCTCACTACTTGTACTTATTTGCGGTTGCATTTTAATAGAATCACCGGGGTAACCCTTTACCCAAAAAAGATTGCGCAACCTCTCACCTTCCTAACTCAGAAGGGTGTCACCTACCGTTGGGGTGATGCACAGGAATCTACTTTTCAGCACCTAAAGGATAGACTTTATAGCGCGCCTATCCTCTCATTGCCTGAAGGCACATATGATTTTATGGTTTATTGCGACGCTTCCATCCAAGGACTTGGTTGCGTGTTGATGCAACGTGACAAGATCATTGCCTACGCATCGCGCCAACTTAAGGTTCACGAAAGGAACTACACAACGCACGACTTGGAATTAGGAGCAGTTGTTTTCGCGCTTAAGATATGGAGACATTACCTGTACGGTACCAAGTGCACCATTTACACCGATCACAGGAGTCTCGAGCATATCTTCAAGCAAAAGGAGTTAAACATGCGTCAACGCCGATGGGTTGAGCTCTTGAACGATTATGAATGCGCTATCAAGTATCATCCGGGCAAAGCCAATGTTGTGGCCGACGCCCTCAGTCGAAAGGATACCATACCTAAGCGTGTACGTGCTTTACAACTTACCATCCAACCCAACCTTCCCGCTCAGATTCGCGATGCTTAGGTTGAAGCATTGAAGGCAGAGAACATGAGGGTTGAGTCCTTACGAGGATCGAGGCAACGGCTAGAACAAAAGGAAAACGGCGCCTACTATGTTAACGGACGCATCTTGGTTCCACTGTATAGAGACCTACGCGAGCTTGTGATGGATGAAGCACATAAGTCTCGTTATTCAGTACATCCTGGTTCAGATAAGATGTACCACGACCTAAAGACTACATACTGGTGGCCTGGTATGAAAGCCAGCATAGCGACCTACGTCAGTAAATGCTTGACTTGCGCGAGAGTCAAGGCTGAATATCAGAAACCATCAAGCCTACTTCAACAACCAGAGATACCTAAATGGAAATGGGAGCAGATTTCCATGGATTTCGTTACTGGCCTACCTAGATCTCAACGTGGAAACGATACCATTTGGGTGATCGTGGATCGACTGACCAAGTCTGCACATTTTCTGGCTATCAAGGAAACGGATAAGTTTTCTACCCTAGCAAACATCTATTTGAAGGAAGTAGTATCAAGGCACGGAGTGCCAACCTCCATCATTTCTGATCGTGACGCGCGTTTTACTTCGGAACTGTGGCAAGCTATGCACAGGTCTTTTGGCTCACGTTTAGAGATGAGCACCGCTTATCACCCACAGACGGATGGGCAATCTGAACGCATTATCCAAACCCTTGAAGACATGCTTAGGGCATGTGTAATCGATTTTGGTAATGGCTGGGAAAAGCACCTCCCGCTAGTGGAGTTTTCGTATAACAACATCTACCACACCAGCATCCAGGCCGCTCCATTTGAGGCATTGTACGGACGTAAATGCCGATCGCCTCTTTGTTGGGCAGAAGTTGGTGACAGCCAAATCACAGGCCCAGAACTCGTGGTAGACACGACTGAGAGGATTGCTCAGATACGAATGACCGTCAGAAAAGCTCTGCTGATAAGCGCAGGAAACCACTCGAGTTCCAGGTTGGGGATCGAGTGCTACTCAAAGTCTCACCTTGGAAAGGTGTAGTTCGTTTTGGCAAACGAGGCAAACTCAATCCGCGTTATGTCAGACCGTTCGAAATCATTGAGAAAATTGGCAAGGTCGCCTACAGGTTGAACCTACCTGAAGAACTCAGCGGAGTTCACAATGTTTTCCATATGTCGAATCTGAAGAAGTGTCTGTCAGATGAGACCCTCATAGTTCCCTTAAAGGAACTCACTATCGACGACCAACTGCGATTCGTCGAGGAACCAGTAGAGATTACTGATCGAGATGTTAAGATCCTCAAGCGAACCAGAATACCTCTTGTCCGAGTCCGTTGGGATTCCCGTCGTGGCCCAGAGTATACCTGGGAACGAGAAGACCAGATGAAACTCAAGTATCCCCAGCTGTTTAGAAAAAGTGCAACCACTACTGAGGCTGAAGCTACTGCGGAATTTCTGGACGAAATTCCAAATCAACAGGGGGGGGGTGATGTGACACCCCAGGAAAACCAGGAAACCAACACAACTTAACTAGCTTCCTCAGTAACCACGTGCTAAATTTCGGGACGAAATTTTTTTAACAGGGGGAGAATGTGACAACCCTCATAATTCCATGTATCCGTACGATTATTTAATAATAATTAAAGTGCTTGACGACTGTGTGGAATTACTTAACTGCTTTCTGATTACTGTGTTTATACTTAGATGTGCTTGTTAACATACTAGTAGTGTACAGAAAAGTTACTAAATAGTCCGGTATGCTTTCCTCAGTGTTGAAAAATAAAAATGCCCCTAAAAATATTATAAAAGACACCTTACGGATTAATTAAGCACTTTAACGGAACACCATCCAACCGAACAACCGGACTTAACCCGGAACATAGAAATATTGTTAAACACATTGTTTCACTTTTACTGAGCTAGCTATGTTCCCCGAGCACTATAACATCTCATAAAAATATCAACTAACTAGAAACAAAACTTACATTTGAAATTGAACTAGATTGTAACAAACTAGTTAGCACCTAAGCCATACCCCCCCCCCCACCTATGGACGGCCCCAACATGGGCTCCACCTCTTGATTTGTTGTAATACTTTATTAGATCATGTTCCCCCATATTCAGCATAAGAACCGAGGGTTAAAGTGTTAGATTGGATTATAAATAGGACTTGAAGGTTATAAGTCTCATTTCATCATTCTTACCAAAACACCCTTCTTTCTCCTTCCTTCTCTTTGTTTAAGCCGAAAACAACCACCACACCACACACCACCATCATCACTTGATCATCTTCAACCATTTCAAGAGTGTACAAAGGTGTTAGAAGGCATACAACGAAGCTCGGTGTTCTCAGAAGTTGAAGGACCTCTTGCAAGTGCTATTAACCACCACATTTCTTCACTTGAACTTCCCTAGTCTTGAACTAGTGGTAAGAACTTAGATCCATTCATTATTCATGTTATTCAAGCGGTTAATAGATGTATTATGAAGAAAACATATGGACACCATAAGATCTTACACTTAAAACTTGAACATAAGCTTAAATGTCACACCCCGACCACGTGGAACATACAAAACGTGGCGGAAACGTCGGGGAGTGTTGTAACAGAATTAATGTTTCAAATCCATGGCAATTGAAGTTTCGTTTTATTGATTAAAAGTGTTACAATGTCTTAACAAACAAGGAAATACAACATAATTAACTAGTCTTGCATCTTTTATTGTCACTAAAGCCCAAGTCTGCCTATGTGTATCTTGATCATCTTATGCAACAGCTCCTGAAAAACACATGTGAAAATAGGTACGTCAGCATAAAGATGCCGGTGAGATACATAGGTTTTGTGAAAATAGGTTTCATGACTTATGTTTGAGAAAATGTTTAGTCATGAACCTTGTTATTTGCTTTGTTTTGTAAATCATTTGAAAATCGATAAGACCAGATGATATGTATAAATAATGTATAATGTATGGTTAAATGAATAACCATGTAAAATGAGTTTGTATTAGATAAGTTGTTTGTAAATCAATGTCTTGTGAAAAATATGTTATTTGTATAAAATGTTCTATGTCTCAAACTGAAATGATTCAAATAACGTTACGACATGTAATACCATACAAACACTTATATATAGGAAGTACCAGCGGCGTATCCACCATGCTTGTATCATATTACACACGCATCGTTACTTAATCACTTAATCAAACCAAACCAAACAATGTAAAATGTTCATGTCAAGATGTAAATCATGTCAAATTGTCTATGTCAAATATCCATGTTAAATGTCTATGTCAAGATGTGTCATGTATGGCAAGTGAAAGGTCTCAACTAAACCATATGCACAAAACAAAGTATTGAAGTAAAACTTGGTTTAAATCAAAGTTATGTTTTATGTAGTAAATGCATGATCAATGTAAATCATGTAATATGCGTCCAAAATGTAAGTATATGATGAATAAGAAATGTACTAAGTATGCTACAACAAACATACATAGCATGTGAACTGAAATATCTGTACTAAGTATGCAACAACATACATACGTAGCATGCGACCTGTACTAAGTATGCAACAATAGACATACGTAGCATGTGATGTAATGTAAAACAATGTACTAAGTAATGCACACAATGGCACACCTAGCATAAACACAATGAAATCATGTACTATAATGTACTAATGAACATAGCAGGTATATGATGTGAAAACAGGAAAGCTTGAAAGTAACAAGTAGGCACATGTGTTCCACCCCAAAACAGTTTAGAAAACAGTAAAAGAGGGGTCTATGTACTCACTTGAGATTGCTCAGTAGTCCTTGAGTAACAACCAAACAATGCTAGAGATCACGGAAATCAAACGGCACCTAATATAGGTATCTATGTTAATAAACCGGACCTATATCGGAAGACTGGGTAGCATTAGGGTTTGTAAACCAAATGAGTGTAGGAACTCATGTGATATGGTTTAACAAGGCCTACATGCTAAATGAAACTTAACCTAAGTCTTATCGACCCATTACGATCCGTTTAGGAAGCTTATGCTACTTTAACGCGTCGTTCGCGTGAAACGCGTTTGGACCGCCTAACTAGTCCTATGACAAGTGTTATATGCCTAAACATGTTACATTATCAGTTATGTGACGAAAGTTTAGGTTACATATGCTTAATTACCAATTATACATGAAAAGGGTATTCTGGTAATTTACCTAAGGCATATAAACTACCTATCATACAACTACTTAAACGATGTGACCATAGGGTGTAACCTCGGAAGGTTATTCCCTACCTACTATGGTCACCTAATGTGTTTGGTCGGATCCTAATGATCGACCAAATGGGTCGAGTTCGAAGGTATAGGCGATTTATTAGATCGCCTACCCTACGACTCTAGACAACGTGGTAATCAGTGGGCATAGTCCCAAAGGACTATGACCAACGTGATTACACTCACGTTGCGAAGTTCAAACGAACTTCGCATTGACCATTACTGGTCAACGCTGAAAGTCAAACAAAGTTTGACTTTCTGACTCGAAAAGCAGTAAAATAAGGAAAAGAACGAAAGAATACTTACCCAGGGTCCCCGAATGCTAATCCCGATTCGAGAATCTCAGGTATGAAACAATGGTTTCAACTTAGAGTTTCTAAAATCAGAATTCTAGTGCATTTGAAGTAATGGGGGGTGGGGTATTTATAGTATTCGGTCCACCGTTGAGATCGTTTCTTGGAAAAGGGGAAACGATCAAGGCCGTACACTTGTTGCAAGGTTATGGAAGCTAAATGTGATGCTTATCATCTGACTAAGCAAGTTAGAACATGTGGGTGAGAATCAAACATGTGCAAACAGCCTGTTTAAATACTCTGCATCTGGTCTGCAGACCCCTAGCGCACCGCTACGCTTAAAGTGTAGCGCACCGCTAGGCACTATTTCGGCAGAATTACACTTTTGGTCCCTGAACTGTATTTAGGCCATTTTCGACACGTTTAAGGCCCGTTAACCCCATTTCAAAGCTCTAAAATGAAGTTAAAATATAGGGAACTTAAAATGTGTTCAAAAATATCTCGGATGTCGGTTCGTTTGGCCGTACGAACGCGATGTTCGCTTAATTACGACGGAATGCGCATAAGCGCGAAAAACGAACCAAATGACGAAACGAATGGATTTTTCTTAAAGCGAACACTCAAATATAATATAGTCATGCTTATATAAATTTTTGGATGTCCGGATGTATTCAGAACGTAAGTTATGCGTAAAAATGCAAACTTGTGCACTTTTTGACACTTTTAGTCCCTGAATGACACAAAAGTTTATTTTAGCATACCGAACACCTCAAAGCCTATTTCTAAGCTATGTAAAGGATATTTGTGGTATGTTTAACTTATGGTCATGCTCCAGAAGGTCTGTTACAGTTCAAATTGGCATACTTTCGCAGTTTGTCAACTTTAGTCCCTGTAAGCGATTAAACTTTGATTTCACCACACCAAACCTTCCAAAACTTATATCTAAGTTATGTATAGGTTATTTAAGGTATGTTAAGCCTATTTCACTATTCCGGAGTGTTTGTTGGATTAAACTGGTTATATCTACACATCAGAGCGCGTATAACCTTCCAGAAAGCGATTTAAAGCTTGAAATCGAACAAGAATTGATATGTGTAAACGATACACATATTTTTACAAATCCCAAGTATGAAATACTATATTTCATTGGTTTGGCATTTGTCTGATGGTTGGAGTGACACGGGTGTTACAGTCTCCCCTACTTTAGGAAATTTCGTCCCGAAATTAATTCGTAGGAGTCTAACTGTGGCTTTGTGTCAAATAACCACCAGAGATATGAAAGGCATAATCCTGTTATTTCTCTTTAACGGACATTTTTCAGAATTGAAAAATGAACGGAGTTATTTTCAACAGGCATTATTCAGAAACAAAAATGAACAGAATAGTCATTTTACATCTTCAGAAACAAAAATGAACGGAATGGTCATTTTACATCTTCAGAAACAAAAATGAACGGAATAGTCATTTTACATCTTCAGAAACAAAAATGAACGGAATAGTCATTTTACATCTTCAGAAACAAAAATGAACGGAATAGTCATTTTACATCTTCAGAAACAAAAATGAACGGAATGGTCATTTTACATCTTCAGAAACAAAAATGAACAGAATGGTCATTTTACATCTTCAGAAACAAAAATGAACGGAATGGTCATTTTACATCTTCAGAAACAAAAATGAACGGAATGGTCATTTTACATCTTCAGAAACAAAAATGAACGGAATGGTCATTTTACATCTTCAGAAACAAAAATGAACGGAATAGTCATTTTACATCTTCAGAAACAAAAATGAACGGAATAGTCATTTTACATCTTCAGAAACAAAAATGAACGGAATAGTCATTTTACATCTTCAGAAACAAAAATGAACGGAATGGTCATTTTACATCTTCAGAAACAAAAATGAACGGAATGGTCATTTTACATCTTCAGAAACAAAAATGAACGGAATAGTCATTTTACATCTTCAGAAACAAAAATGAACGGAATGGTCATTTTACATCTTCAGAAACAAAAATGAACGGAATGGTCATTTTACATCTTCAGAAACAAAAATGAACGGAATAGTCATTTTACATCTTCAGAAACAAAAATGAACAGAATACATGACAAAATTCGCTGTGGTCTCTGTGCACTGAATTTCCATAATTATGTACGCGTCCATAATTACGTAATTCCTTGCACAGTCCGCACAGTGCATTTCATGATGTGTAGGGGAAGAAAATATCAAACCTGTGATGAGTGTGACTAGACTACCATAGGGTCCTTTTAATCAGATCAACACATGCTCTTTTTAATTAGACCTCCAAGGAGTCCTTTCAGCTCTATCATCATTTGATATACTTAACCAGATTTTTGGATCAATCTGTTTAACTAGACCACTCAAGGGGTCTAATTATAGAATAGTACAATAAAATCCAAGGGACTTAACTACAACGTAGAAGCCCATTGAGGATTTAATATAGTACCTTTGGATATCCTACTATGAATCCTTTATACGAAGATATGGAAGATTCTATGAGGATTTGGATGACAAAACTTGGATCACACAAAAACATAAAAGGAAACACATAAGCACATAATCACATAGTTGTTTAACTTGACCATTAATTTGTTATCTTTGGACACGGATATTTAAAGCACACCAGGAATCCAATTCGTGGATTTCATTTGGCACTTTAATCATTTCAAGAATCTATCTATGAAGATAGGATAATCTTAAAAGGAATTCGGCTTTGTCCTTATTGAATTGTGATGTACGTATTGAATCATACAAAGAATTCAATTAAGGATTCCGATGAATGATACCCATCCACAAGGATCTAATTATGAGGATAGAAAGATCCTACATGAAATTTTGGAATTTGTGTAACGAGAGGTGTTCCGACACCTTGCACTAGGCGTGCTTACGTCGATACACAAGGTAGAAAGTTCATGAGGTTGAGGCGCCAGATATGTCAAGCGACATATGAAGCAGAGTTTGAAGGTTGAGTAGCAGCAGGATTTGTAACAGCTTTGCTTTGGATTGCAAAGCGGCATACGTTAACCAAATGTCTCCATCGTCCACCGTGGGTACATTTGTAACAGGGTATTTGATTTGAATGATGAAGGTTGCATTGATTTCTCCAAGGAGCGGTTCCCTTACACGGCTTCATCCCTGAGATGAGTCATGGTGATAGCTAAGTCAACGGCCTTCTGGTAGTACGACGCCTAATCGATGGACAATTGCAGCACCTAGTTCGGACATTCGAGTCTTGTTGCGATGAAGAAGCATCTTGAAGATAACGAAAGGCATAGGAGGAAACAAGCGAAAGATAGTCAAAAGAGAATGACAACGCATGAAGATTGCGACCATTTGTTTGTTACCAAAGGCAAACAAATGAGACATTGACTAATCAAAGTAAGCGGGTCAATATAATGTATCGCGAAGACATGCTCGCCTATAAGTGAACACTCATCCCAAGAATTCCCAGGTAAGCACAACTGGTCTCGCGTCTGATGAGATATATACGAAGTGCTTGCCTAGCCAGAAAACCCAGAATACAGGCATTCACCCTTCCAGTTTGCACGTGTTCACATTATTTATAACCCAAAACCTTGACGAGATTTTGAAAACTCAAAGGGGTTCAAAACCATATAACAGAGGGTTCAAAACCTTACAATAGAGGGTTCAAAACCTTGTAATAAATCATCCTAGAACAGATGATTAGTTTTCAAAGCGGTTTTGAAATTTATGTTCTTGTTGTGGTCGTCGCCTAAGGATAGGTGACTGTAATTGTTTTATGACTAAACGCAAGTAAACTCGCGTTAGGGTCCTAAGAAAGTTATAGACTAGGTCAAAGCATTACTAATAACCTAATTCCCTATAACCATTGGCTCTGATACCATCTTTTCTGTCACACCCCGACCACGTGGAACATACAAAACGTGGCGGAAACGTCGGGGAGTGTTGTAACAGAATTAATGTTTCAAATCCATGGCAATTGAAGTTTCGTTTTATTGATTAAAAGTGTTACAATGTCTTAACAAACAAGGAAATACAACATAATTAACTAGTCTTGCATCTTTTATTGTCACTAAAGCCCAAGTCTGCCTATGTGTATCTTGATCATCTTATGCAACAGCTCCTGAAAAACACATGTGAAAATAGGTACGTCAGCATAAAGATGCCGGTGAGATACATAGGTTTTGTGAAAATAGGTTTCATGACTTATGTTTGAGAAAATGTTTAGTCATGAACCTTGTTATTTGCTTTGTTTTGTAAATCATTTGAAAATCGATAAGACCAGATGATATGTATAAATAATGTATAATGTATGGTTAAATGAATAACCATGTAAAATGAGTTTGTATTAGATAAGTTGTTTGTAAATCAATGTCTTGTGAAAAATATGTTATTTGTATAAAATGTTCTATGTCTCAAACTGAAATGATTCAAATAACGTTACGACATGTAATACCATACAAACACTTATATATAGGAAGTACCAGCGGCGTATCCACCATGCTTGTATCATATTACACACGCATCGTTACTTAATCACTTAATCAAACCAAACCAAACAATGTAAAATGTTCATGTCAAGATGTAAATCATGTCAAATTGTCTATGTCAAATATCCATGTTAAATGTCTATGTCAAGATGTGTCATGTATGGCAAGTGAAAGGTCTCAACTAAACCATATGCACAAAACAAAGTATTGAAGTAAAACTTGGTTTAAATCAAAGTTATGTTTTATGTAGTAAATGCATGATCAATGTAAATCATGTAATATGCGTCCAAAATGTAAGTATATGATGAATAAGAAATGTACTAAGTATGCTACAACAAACATACATAGCATGTGAACTGAAATATCTGTACTAAGTATGCAACAACATACATACGTAGCATGCGACCTGTACTAAGTATGCAACAATAGACATACGTAGCATGTGATGTAATGTAAAACAATGTACTAAGTAATGCACACAATGGCACACCTAGCATAAACACAATGAAATCATGTACTATAATGTACTAATGAACATAGCAGGTATATGATGTGAAAACAGGAAAGCTTGAAAGTAACAAGTAGGCACATGTGTTCCACCCCAAAACAGTTTAGAAAACAGTAAAAGAGGGGTCTATGTACTCACTTGAGATTGCTCAGTAGTCCTTGAGTAACAACCAAACAATGCTAGAGATCACGGAAATCAAACGGCACCTAATATAGGTATCTATGTTAATAAACCGGACCTATATCGGAAGACTGGGTAGCATTAGGGTTTGTAAACCAAATGAGTGTAGGAACTCATGTGATATGGTTTAACAAGGCCTACATGCTAAATGAAACTTAACCTAAGTCTTATCGACCCATTACGATCCGTTTAGGAAGCTTATGCTACTTTAACGCGTCGTTCGCGTGAAACGCGTTTGGACCGCCTAACTAGTCCTATGACAAGTGTTATATGCCTAAACATGTTACATTATCAGTTATGTGACGAAAGTTTAGGTTACATATGCTTAATTACCAATTATACATGAAAAGGGTATTCTGGTAATTTACCTAAGGCATATAAACTACCTATCATACAACTACTTAAACGATGTGACCATAGGGTGTAACCTCGGAAGGTTATTCCCTACCTACTATGGTCACCTAATGTGTTTGGTCGGATCCTAATGATCGACCAAATGGGTCGAGTTCGAAGGTATAGGCGATTTATTAGATCGCCTACCCTACGACTCTAGACAACGTGGTAATCAGTGGGCATAGTCCCAAAGGACTATGACCAACGTGATTACACTCACGTTGCGAAGTTCAAACGAACTTCGCATTGACCATTACTGGTCAACGCTGAAAGTCAAACAAAGTTTGACTTTCTGACTCGAAAAGCAGTAAAATAAGGAAAAGAACGAAAGAATACTTACCCAGGGTCCCCGAATGCTAATCCCGATTCGAGAATCTCAGGTATGAAACAATGGTTTCAACTTAGAGTTTCTAAAATCAGAATTCTAGTGCATTTGAAGTAATGGGGGGTGGGGTATTTATAGTATTCGGTCCACCGTTGAGATCGTTTCTTGGAAAAGGGGAAACGATCAAGGCCGTACACTTGTTGCAAGGTTATGGAAGCTAAATGTGATGCTTATCATCTGACTAAGCAAGTTAGAACATGTGGGTGAGAATCAAACATGTGCAAACAGCCTGTTTAAATACTCTGCATCTGGTCTGCAGACCCCTAGCGCACCGCTACGCTTAAAGTGTAGCGCACCGCTAGGCACTATTTCGGCAGAATTACACTTTTGGTCCCTGAACTGTATTTAGGCCATTTTCGACACGTTTAAGGCCCGTTAACCCCATTTCAAAGCTCTAAAATGAAGTTAAAATATAGGGAACTTAAAATGTGTTCAAAAATATCTCGGATGTCGGTTCGTTTGGCCGTACGAACGCGATGTTCGCTTAATTACGACGGAATGCGCATAAGCGCGAAAAACGAACCAAATGACGAAACGAATGGATTTTTCTTAAAGCGAACACTCAAATATAATATAGTCATGCTTATATAAATTTTTGGATGTCCGGATGTATTCAGAACGTAAGTTATGCGTAAAAATGCAAACTTGTGCACTTTTTGACACTTTTAGTCCCTGAATGACACAAAAGTTTATTTTAGCATACCGAACACCTCAAAGCCTATTTCTAAGCTATGTAAAGGATATTTGTGGTATGTTTAACTTATGGTCATGCTCCAGAAGGTCTGTTACAGTTCAAATTGGCATACTTTCGCAGTTTGTCAACTTTAGTCCCTGTAAGCGATTAAACTTTGATTTCACCACACCAAACCTTCCAAAACTTATATCTAAGTTATGTATAGGTTATTTAAGGTATGTTAAGCCTATTTCACTATTCCGGAGTGTTTGTTGGATTAAACTGGTTATATCTACACATCAGAGCGCGTATAACCTTCCAGAAAGCGATTTAAAGCTTGAAATCGAACAAGAATTGATATGTGTAAACGATACACATATTTTTACAAATCCCAAGTATGAAATACTATATTTCATTGGTTTGGCATTTGTCTGATGGTTGGAGTGACACGGGTGTTACATTAAACAAGATGATACATGAAGAAATCATGTTAGAATGATGTTGTTTGGTGTATGATGATTATGTGCTGATATGAAGGACTTATAATCTGCTGTAAGTATCATTGTTTATTTCTAAACATGTTAACGGAATGAATCGAGCGCGCTTTAGAATGTTAAAAACTAAAAACAAAAGGTTGTTTGGTGATTACAGCCAACTTCAGTTGGCTGTAACAGGAGTTTAATAAAACGAAAAATGTATTTTCTGAAGTCTAGATTTATGTATTATGAAATATGGTTCTAACGGCATTGGAATCATAATTTTTGGACTTCGTTTACTATTTTTAAAGTGTCGTTTTGTAACAGCAGCTAGAGCTGCATTTTTACTGCTGAAAATATGCGTTCTATTTTCTGTCATAACTTGAATTCTGTGTAGGGTTAGATCATGAAATTTGTACTGTAGATGACCACCGATGTATTTGTAATTCTCTCACTGGAATTTCGTAAATCGGACTCTCGATGAATTTTAAATAAATTATTCCGTGGACTGCAGTCAGAAAAAGATAAATCTGAGTTCTGTCCGGAAAATGAATTTTTATAAAATATTGGTGATGAATTGGATCCCGAGATTTTTACACAATAATATTTGGATCGTTTAAGACCTTCTGTTAAAAGTTGGGAATTTTTGGAACAAGTTAACTATTTTATTAAAATCCCCGAAAACAGCCTAGTTTTGAATATAAAAGCTGAAATGACATAAGTCGTAAATTGCGTGTCTAAATGTCGAGTATGTTATCTGAGGATGATCTAACATGTTATATGTCAATGAAAGTAACATGTGCAATATCGTATGCTTGTTCTTGAGTAGCTATTGGTGGAATGTTTATATGAGCGTGAACTATTAAAGTGTGTACATGTTATGTGGTAGAAGTAATGTGTAAATAAACCGTACGTAGGATACGTGTTATGCATGAGAAACTGATTGTTATCCGTACCTTATTAGGACGTGATTGACCGACCTTGACTGTTAACTATATTTGAGAATCTAAGCGAGCAAACCGAGGTGAGTCAACATTTTTCTACAAAGCATGGTAAATTCCCGGTGGGAATGGGAATGGGTACAGGAATAGGGATTCCTCGTCCTTTGGGACGCGTTCAGGAATGTGAATTCCTCGTCCTTGAGACGTGTTCAGGAATGTAAAATCCTCGTCCTCTTGGGACGTATTAGACTTACTGGACTAGAACTCTATGAGCGAAGTCCCTCCCTTTTTGTATCGACTTAATCGCCGAGGCTATGGCGAGCGGGTCATTAGTTAATAGCGCTATTAGGTTTAACAAACCGCACACCGTTCCAGTTGGACGTGTGTGCACTAATGGACTATGGCACGTCGGTGATGATAGACACCGACGCTAGGGCACAATTAATTTTCGTTAGTAGTCGATATGATAAACGAGTCTGGTAGTCTAAATAATGGGGTAGCCCCCACGGCCGGAGTGCCGGGCTGGAGAGCCAGGGAAGGTGGACATGGGATGGTTAACTAATAAACGTTTTCGAACTATGGGGTAACCCCCACGGCTGGATAGCTGAATGAGATTAAACTACGTTTTTGGAAACAACCCTAAAATGGACAACCAACCGTGAACTCACTCAACTTTGTTGTTGACTCGTTGTTACATGCTTTGCAGGTCGCTAGATGCTATGGGGCTTGCACATGGAGGTGGTCGTTGTGGGATGCGAACCGTTATGTCCCATGCTTATAAATTAAACTTTATAAACTTATGGAACTTATGTTTTGGGTCTTAAAACTTATGAACTATGAACTTATGTTTTGAACTTACGTTTTATGCTTCCGTTGTTAACTTAAAACTGGTTACTGTCTTATGGTCACCAATTGTATTGTGGTTGGTTTTACTTACTTAATTTCGTTGTTCAATATGATTGGTGGCTCGATCCTGGTCATGTCACGCCTCCAAACGGTGATACTCCGCATGGTGGATTTTGGGGGTGTGACATCCGCAACAACTGTCCAAGGTTGGCGAATGCTAATGCGAACCCGAACGTGAATGTCAACGCAAATGTGAATCCCGCTCGTGGGCAAGCATACAATCTGAATGCTAACGAAGCGAGGGCTGATAACGAAGTGGTTAATGGTACGTTTCTTGTTAACAATCGACCTGCATCTATTCTTTTTTATTCTGGTGCCGATAGAAGTTTTGTTTCATTATCTTTTGAACCTTTGCTTGCGATACCTAGAACTAAACTGAGGAAACCCTTATCTGTCGAAGTTGCTACTGGTAGACCTCTTGTTCTCGATTCTGTTATTCGTGATTGTCAGTTAAACCTTGATAACCATCTTTTTCCCATTGACCTCACGCCGATGTAACTTGGGAGTTTCGATATTATCGTGGGAATGGATTGGTTAACCAAACATCATGCTGAGGTGGTTTGTTTCGATAAGATTGTTCGTATTCCTCTTCCGTCTGGCGATGTTCTGGAAGTTCATGGCGAGAAGCCATCTGGTGATTTGAAGCTTATGTCGTGTACGAAGGCCCAAAGTTATTTGCGAAAAGGATATGTTGCTTTCCTGGCACATGTCACCGAGGAGAAAGGCAAGAGCAAGAGTATTCAGGATATTCCGATTGTCCGGGATTATCCAGAGGTGTTTCCCGATGAACTGCCTGGTTTGCCTCCAGTTCGTCAAGTTGAATTTCATATTGACCTTGTACCCAATGCCAACCCGATTGCAAAGGCACCTTATCGTCTGGCACCATCGGAGATGCAAGAGTTATCGAAACAGCTTCAAGAGTTGTCTGATAAAGGATTCATCCGTCTGAGCTTTTTGCCTTTGGAAGCTCCTGTCCTCTTTGTGAAAAAGAAAGATGGATCTTTTCGAATGTGTATCGATTATCGTGAGCTTAATAAGCTTACCATCAAGAATCGATATTCCCTACCTAGAATTGATGATCTCTTCGACCAGCTGCAAGGTGCTTCATGCTTTTCCAAGATCGATCTGCGATCTGGGTATCATCAACTTCGTGTTCTCGAAGAAGATATTCCCAAAACTGCTTTCCGTACAAGATATGGGCATTACGAGTTCACTGTCATGCCTTTTGGTTTGACGAATGCCCCAGCTATCTTCATGGACTTAATGAACAGGGTTTGTAAACCTTATTTAGATAAGTTCATCATTGTGTTCATTGACGATATTCTCATTTATTCGAAGTCTCGAGCCGATCACGAGCAACACCTTCGTTTGACATTGGAACTGCTAAAGAAGGAACAACTTTTTGCTAAATTCTCCAAGTGTGAATTTTGGCTTAAAGAAGTTCAATTTTTGGGTCATATAGTCAACGAGCAGGGTATTCATGTAGATCCATCCAAAATAGCAGCTACTAAGGATTGGAATACACCGAAGACACCTACAGAGATTCGATCATTTCTTGGTCTTGCTGGTTATTATCGTTGATTCATTTCTAATTTCTCAAAGATCGCGGTTCCACTCACTGCTTTGACTCAGAAGAATAAGCCTTTTGAGTGGGGACCTAAGCAAGAAGAAGTGTTCCAAACGCTGAAACGGAGCTCTGTGATGCTCCTGTTTTAACTCTACCTGAGGGAAACGATGATTTTGTTGTCTATTGTGATGCGTCGAATCTAGGACTTGGTTGCGTTCTTATGCAACGAGGTAAAGTCATAGCTTATGCGTCTAGACAGCTGAAAATTCACGAGAAGAACTATACTACTCATGATCTTGAATTAGGAGCTGTGGTTTTCGCACTCAAAATCTGGAGACACTACCTCTATGGAACGAAGTGTGTGGTTTTCACAGACCACAAAAGTCTCCAGCATATTCTCAATCAGAAGGAGCTGAACATGAGGCAACGAAGTTGGGTTGAACTCTTAAAAGATTATGATTGCGAGATCCGCTACCATCCTGGTAAGGCGAATGTCGTAGCCGATGCGCTTAGTCGAATGGAACGAGTCAAGCTTCATTCTGTTCAAACTCTATCTGATATTCAATCTCGTGTCTTTCAAACTAAACGATCTTGTGTGATCAAAGACTTATTGAAATATGAGCTACCGCTTCAACTCGAACTTAAACTCGAAACGAAGGACGACGGATTGCTATATTTCAAGGATCGTTTGTGGATTCTGAAACAAGACGGTCTTCGCACCTTGGTAATGGACGAATCTCACAAGTCTCGATATTCTATCCATCCTGGTGCTGATAAAATGTACAAGGATCTTCGTACTCAGTTCTGGTGGCCTGGTATGAAGAAGGATGTTGCCTTATATGTATCGAAATGCCTAACTTGTCTCAAAGTCAAGGCTGAACATCAACGACCTTCTGGTTTGCTTGTACAACCAGAGATACCGGTTTGGAAGTGGGAGAATATTGCAATGGATCTCATCACTAAGTTACCGCGTACATCTAAAGGTCACGATGCTATTTGGGTTATAATCGATCGATTAACGAAATCAGCTCATTTTATTCCGATTTGCGAGGATCTATCTGCTGATAAACTTGTGAAGATTTATGTTGATGAGATTGTATCACGACATGGTGTTCCTTTGGATATCATTTCCGATCGTGATGCTCGGTTTTCATCTCATTTTTGGAAGACCATGCAATCTGCGTTGGGAACCCAACTGAATCTAAGCACTGCTTATCATCCCCAAACAGATGGTCAATCTGAGAGGACGATTCAAACTTTGGAGGATATGCCTAGAGCATGCGTGATAGACTTTGGTGGTAATTGGGATTCTCATCTACCATTGATAGAGTTCTCTTACAACAACAGTTATTGTGCTAGTATTAATATGGCACCATTCGAAGCTCTCTACGGTCGAAAATGTCGTTCACCTGTATGTTGGAATCAGATCGGTGAAGCTCAGCTTACTGGACCTGAGCTCATTCTGGAAACAACAGACAAAATCAAGAAAATTCGCGATAATCTTGTGACAGCTAGAAGCCGTTAAAAGAGTTATGCGGATTTGCGACGCAAGCCCTTAGAATTTCAAATCGGAGACCGTGTCCTACTCAAGGTGTCACCTTGGAAGGGAGTGGTGAGATTTGGAAAGAAAGGAAAACTTGCACCACGATATGTTGGACCATTTAAGATTGTTGAAAGAATTGGAAAGGTTGCCTATCGACTAGAGCTACCTCCAGAGCTTGGAAATATTCATCCGACTTTTCACGTGTCCAATTTGCGAAAGTGTTTAGCTGATGCTGATCTTCACATTCCTCTCAACGAGATTCAAATCAATGAAACAATGCACTTTATCGAGAAACCTGTGGAGATAGTGGAACGTACATACAAACAGTTGAAGAACAAACGGATTCGATTGGTCAAAGTTCGCTGGGAATCCAAATGTGGTCCTGAGTTTACTTGGGAACGTGAGGACCAGATGAAGACGAAATATCCGCATTTATTTTCACAAGTTTCCTCTAAATAAAATTTCGGGACGAAATTTCCTAAAGTAGGGGAGACTGTGACTACTGTGTTCTGTAATCATCGTATAATGTAAAACAATGTTGGTTATCAATAAAACAATGTGCTTTGGTGTTATTATATGTGTTATTTTGTTTAATGATTTTACAATTTGATTCGATTCCGATTTCGAGCTTTAAATCACTTTCTGGAAGGTTATACGCAAACTGGTGCATAAACGCAATCAGTTTAACACGACGTACACTCTGGAACTGTGACGTAAGCCAAACATACCCTAAATATCCTTTACATAACTTAGAAATAAGTTTCGAAGGATTCGGTATGACAAAAACATGTTTATTTGAACTAAAAGAACTAATTATGACAAAACTGCGAAACGAACGTTGGTGACCGCCCGGATAATATTTAAATCCCAAAAATATTATGTTATGATTAAAATTTTACTTTTAATCAGGTTCGTATTGAAAAATAAATTAAAACGCTTAAAAACGTTATTTTTCAAGTTTAAGCGCGTACCGCGTGTTTCTGCGCGACACAGTGCTTCTACTGCTAAACGCAGACAACGCAGCCAGTCTTGGCAACTGAAATTTATTTCAGTAAGATTTTGGCGAGTTTATTTTTATAGAATCATAAAAATAATTTAGAACGCCATAACCCAGGATTTAAACGCTAGATAAAATACCCGGTATCCAGTTAAACACCCGTTTTAGCCTAGATATAACATATTTATGTAAAAATTTGTATACATATATGTATGTGTCGTGTGTATATGTATGTAAGACAAGTGCACTTTTCTTCTTGCCACTTCTCACTCCTTCATGACACTTGTATTACATGCTAACTCCTTAAATCCCTTCCATATCTCCACAATATCATTCCATATCTTCTAAGATCACCCTACTTCTTACAACACTCAATCTCCTCTCTCTCTCCTCCCTCATGACCGTCCACCCTCTTCTCTCTCTATCTTCATCTTTTTCAAGCTTTGTTCATCACATTCAAGTACCTTTCCAAGCATATTTCAAGTGGTTTTTTTTTTTTTGGGTATAGGGTTTCAAAGGTGTTTCCAAGGTGTTTCCAAGTGATTCAAGCTTCCTATCATCAAAATCTCATCCCACAACCTACTTGAATCTTGAAGGTATAACATTTATTTTTAAATCATACTTTTGATTCTTGGTTGTTCTTGATGATTTGAAGTTTCTCTTGAATCTTGGGATTTTCACTAAACTTGAAATCTAAAATGAAAAGGGTCTTGTTACAAAATAAAAATGATATGTATATATATGTGTGTGTGACCGTACATATATATATGTATGGGTGTATGAGATTTTGAAGTTTGATTTCTTGATAAGTACTTGTTTATGTTGTTACATGTTCTTGAATGATGGTTAAAATGCAAGTGTTAATTGATCTATGCATGATATGTTAAATGTAAAGTACATCAGCAAATAAACCTGAATATATCACATATTTGATGCATTTAGATTAACATAAAATGATGATGTTATGATAGTATGCTTTAGGCACTTGTACATAAGGATACATGTTGATTTAAAGCTCAAGAAGTGATAAAAAATGGTTGTATGACAAAAATATTTTTGAACAGGTTATAAACACTAAAAATAATATTATTTGATGTATTATAATGGCATGAAACTTTGACATAGGATTGATAAAAAAAGGGTATTGCACGGTACCCCTGATCGCGGAGGGGATAACCCCTCCCAGGCCGCCACCCGACAAGCCTGAGCCTGGCAGTAAATACCCTTGCCGAGCCGACCCTTTGAGGGTACTTTGTTCGCCCCAAGGTTCGGGGGTACCTCTTGGTAAGAGGTGGGTGTCGGTGGCCAACTAGGCTTGATAGTTTTGGATGTTGTACATATAGCTTTAAAAGTGGTAAATTATGTGTAATTTGCATGATTTATGTGCTTTATTTAAGACCTGCACTATAATGATTATAACCATTATTTTATTCAGTAAATAACATGGGTTATGTTAAAATTTCAAGTCGTTTCGATTTGGGATGGTTCGGGTAACGTTTGATGCAAAACTATGCGGTAAAACGGTCAAAAATCGCCTTTTCGGAGGATTTTTATAAAACTGTTTTAGATCAGTAACCAAACTGATATTTTTGCTATAAAAATAAGTAATTGAACTTATATTAAGTTTACATGGTGTTTGGTTAGTCATACGTGACTTCCGACGCCCAAAAATGTCACCGAATCGCTAAAATAAGTGTTTTTCGACACACACTAGAATGGGTTGTTCATGGGTAAATTTTATGTGTTACAATGTGCTATGTGTTTTACAATATGTGTATGATGATGTGTTAGTGTTGTCAAGATTATGTAATTTAGGACGAATTAACAATTTGAGGGATTGTGTTAACATATAAAAACGCACCCAAAGGTGAGTACCTAGATCCCCTCTTTTTACTGTTTTGGATTGTTTTGGGGTGATTCATATGTATCAAAACGATTTCAATATTCTAACGATGGTTTCAAAACAATTGAGATGGTTTATACAAAACCAATAACGATTTCGATAATGTGAACGAACTTGTTGGTGGTAGTTACATAACGAATGACATTCATTAGCATTGATCAAGCCGACCAGTATTCTGTTCATCATGATATAAACAAAGCGCTTCTTGCGCACCATGTCTGGAGTATTCTGCTAAAAAGAGACTCCAGACATGGTGGTAGAATATCCTGTCTAATCACAGAATTCATGATATGAACAAAGCGCTTCTTGCGCACCATGTCTGGAGTATTCTGCTAAAAAGAGTCTCCCTATGGGTTAAATGGGTCCATTCTTACAGGATTAAGGGAAAGAACTTTTGGGATATCCCATATAGAGGCAGTATGAGTTGGGGGTGGAGGAAAATTCTAAGTATTCGATCATCAATCCGTCCGTTTATTTGGTACGCTATTTGTGATGGCCGTAAAACAAAGGCGTGGAGTGACAACTGGTGTCAACATAGTCCTCTACGAGATTTTATTACCCCTAGACGGATACATGGAGCGGGTTTTAGTATGCAAACTACTGTATCAGATCTTATTGATAACCAAAATGGTTGGAAGTGGCCGGTTGCATGGTATGATTTTTATCCAGTTTTAATCAATTTAATGCCGCCGATTCTTGATCAAAACACACCGGATAGGATTATTTGGAAGGATAGACAGCACAAGCAAAAGGATTTCAGCGCTAGTGAGGTTTGGGAGAATATCAGAGCACGTGGTGATGAAGTCGGTTGGGTTGATTTGGTGTGGCTTAGTCAATGTGTCCCTAGACACTCATTTCACATGTGGTTAGTTATTAAGAATAGGCTGAAAACTCAGGATCGCATGGGTATTTGGGATGCGGGAAGCGCAACCAATCTGAATCTCATGTGTTGTCCGCTATGCTGGAATGGTAAAGACTCTCGAGATCATTTATTTTTTCAGTGCTCTTATGGCTTATATGGATACAGTTGATGCTAACTGGGATTCTATTATGACATGGTTCTCCCAACACCCTACTTCGAAGTCTCCAGAAAGTTTAGTAAGTAAACTGGTTGTGGCAGCCTCGACTTATTTTATATGGCAAGAAAGAAACAATAGGCTTTTCTCTACAAATCAGCGTAATGCAACCATGATTGCCAATATTGTTCTACATACGGTACGCATGAAGTTGATGACGTTCAAGGCAGGGAGAGGATCAAAGTACCCGTTATTGCTAGAACGGTGGAAATTTCAAGTGAAGACTTTGAGCATCGACCCGGGCTAGAGGCTTATGTAGGTGGTTTTTGTGTCTGTTTGTTGCCATTGTTTTGGCTTCTGGTTTTTTTTCTTGGTTGTTTTCTTGTTTAGTTTGGTTGTGGATGTTCGTTGGTTTGTTGGTTTTGCTAGTCTTGGTATGCCAAGTCTAGCCCTAGTATGCTACTCTGGCATGCTCGTGTGATTCTTTATTCTTTATAAATAAAATTCACCGGGGTAACCCCTTTACCCAAAAAAATAAGAGCTCTGTTCACATCCCCAACTAGCCGAATACCTAAGCCACCCTCCGTCTTAGGAAGACAAATATCATTCCATGCCACCTTTGCTTTTACCTTACCAACGTTGCCAGCATTCCAAAGAAATCGCCTTAAACGCTTCTCTAAATCATTAATAACACGAGCCGGAATAACGAAAAACCGAAGCCCAATAAATGTGCATAGCAGAGAGGACCGAATTGATAAGTTGCAATCTGCCAGCAAAAGATAGCGTTTTTGTCATCCAGTTGTTAATTTTCTTGTCCATTCGGTCCACTAAGAGCTTACAATCCCCTGCGCTTAACTTCGATGTGATCAACGGCACACCTAGGTAACGAACTGGCAAGGAACCTTGCTGAAACGGCATAACATTAAGGATTTCCTGTTTGACCTGCTGAGGAACATTACAAAAAAATACCGTGCTTTTGGCCGGACTCGGAACAAGACCTGACATACTCGTGAACTCCTTCAACGCAGCTTTGATCTTGCTAACCGAAAAGACACTCCCATGAACAAAAATAAAAAGGTCATCAGCAAAGGAGACATTTATTATTTTTTGCTTCATACAATGAGCATGGTACTTAAATAATGAGGTTGAGCGAGCTGCATTTTGGAGAAGGAGGGTAAGCACCTCCATAACAAGAGTAAATAAATATGGGGACATCGGATCCCCTTGGTGAAGACCCCTTCTCCCTTTGAAAAACCCGTGAAGATTACCGTTAATACTCAAAGAATACGTGGCCGTGGTAACACAAGCCATTATCCACTTCACCATCTTCCTATTAAGACCAAAATGATAAAGAATTTTCTTAAGAAAGGACCAACTAACTGTGTCATAGGCCTTTTGAATATCGATCTTGAACGCGCATCTGGCCTTTATTCAAGTGATAGTTGTGCATCAGCTCTTGGGTTAAGAAAATATTATCAGAAATCCGCCTGCCTGGCACGAAAGCCGACTGATTAATAATAACCAATGACTGCAAGCTCCCTTTAAGTCTATCCGTAATAATCTTGCTGATGCATTTGTAGAGAACATTGCAGCAAGAAATAGGACGATAATCAAGAACAGAATCAGGTGTGTCCACTTTTGGAATAAGAGCTAGAATTGTGTGATTTTTAGGCGCGAATAAGGTGATTTCAGATTTGAGATTAGGGCTTTGATTTCGTTGTTTTTCTGAATAGCGAAAGGAGTGTGGCTGGATCCTTATTCATTTAGGGTTTCAGCAGATTTCTTTATCATCGCTATACTTTGTATCGGCTGGTTTGGTTGATCAGAATCTATCCGTATTCTGATCAAACTTGTGCAAACCATATTTCTTCCTGTTGTCCGATTTGCTTTTGGGTTTCGGCTGATTGCTGTGTGAGGCCTGTTTCTGTTTGCTGTTATGGATGGCCAAAATGCAGAAAATTCAAATGTGTTTGCGGAAAAAATTAAGAACATTGATGGTAAAACATTTCAGCCAAGACAAACTTCACTTTTGGCGGCTAGGGTTTCTGATATGCCGAGTAAGAAGGTATGTTTTATGATGCCGCTTAATGATACTGAACATGTTATTGGCTGTTCTGATTCTCCTAATCAGAATTATGCGAAAGTCTTTGATAAGAGAAAGGTAGCATTTGTGTTACCGGTGAATGATATTAGTCCTACTCGAGTTCAAAATCAGAATCCGGATGATAATGCTCATGTCCAATCTTATGCGGATGTGGTCCTAAATGATCAGGTCGAGAAGGGTGATATTAAGCGGGGTGGTGATTCAATTCCGAGTCAGAATGAAGATGAAAACACTAGGAAGGCCAATGATGCTGCTGATCAAGTTCCTAAAGTTAATTTTCGCCCTCTAAATTCAGATGTATCATTGGATGGAGTGGATGTAGTGCTTCCAATTGATTCGGTCCGCCAGGTTAATAACAGGTTAGCAAACACTCTTTATGGTTATTTCCTGGGGGATAGGATTGCATATCCAGTAGTTGAATATTTTGTCAGAACAAATTGGAAAAAACATGGTCTTCAGAAAACTATGATGAATTCAAATGGTTTCTTTTTCTTCAAGTTTGATGACAGAAAGGGTATGGATACTGTTCTTGAAGGGGGACCTTGGATTATTCGTAACAAACCTATGTTTCTCAACATTTGGTCTCCTACTAACACCCTTAAAAAAGAAGATTTTAAAAAGGTTGCGGTTTGGGTTAAATTGCATGATGTTCCGCTAGTGGCATATTCTGATGATGGTTTAAGCATGTTGGCATCAAAAATTGGGTCCCCTGTGCGTCTGGATTCGTATACTAGTGATATGTGTAATGAGGCTTGGGGAAGAAGCAGCTATGCTAGGGCTCTCATTGAAATATCAGCTGATCATGAGTTGAAAGAGGCTCTAACCATGGCTATTCTTGAATTGTATGGGAACAAATATGTTACTGAGACTATTCGGGTGGAGTATGAATGGGAACCTCCGAGATGTGCCCACTGCTGTGTATTTGGGCATCATTCTGAGGAGTGTCCAAAATGCATTCGACCGACAGTGAAACCTCCTACAAATAGTCCGAAAGTAGATGAGGATGGTTATACGGAAGTCAAGACAAAGAAGAATGTAAAGAAGAGCGGTTTTCAAGTTAACAATCAAAAGCCCAAGTTTGAATATAGACCTGTGGATAAAAAGAAAAAGGTAGTGAGTTCTGCCTACGTGAGTGAGCGGACCACTAGTTCGTCTAAGGTTAAAACACATAATTCTTTTAGTGCTCTTGGGTTTGTTGGGGGAAAAGGGGGTTCCTTCCAGGGGAGATTTAAAGGGAGACGTGAGCCAAATGAGGAGTCTGACGATGACGAGGTAGAGGTTGTATATGATGAGACGAATGAGTTTATGACATCGGGTACACATCCTAAGTCTTCCAGTACAGGGGCAAGCACCTCTCACATAAAGTTGTCTAATGGATAGGTGGCTTCTTTTTCAGGCTAAGGGGCTGTCGGTTGGTAGCAATTTCATTTTTGATGATGGCGGTTGACGTCTTTTGTTTTATTTTTTCGTTTGTCTACTAGTTAGTCATTATCATGATTGTAGTAGGCTAGATTGAGGTGGTAACTTGGTTTGGTTGTTTTTTGTTTACATATATGGGGCATGTCCTATATATGAACTAGTGGGGAATTCATCCTCACTACTTGTACTTATTTGGCGGTTGTCTATAATAGAATCACCGGGGTAACCCTTTACCAAAAAAAAAAACTGTTTTAGCATTTTGCCAGTGTCAAAAAATTCTAGAACTGCATTCGTAACCTCATTACCCACTATTTCCCATGCATGCTTAAAGAACGCTGACGTATAACCATCCGGCCCGGGAGCTTTGTTCTCACTTATGCTGAACATGGCATTCTTTACTTCCTCACTCGTAACCTGTCTTACCATATTCTCAGCTGCATCAGGGTTAACCACATTAACGAAAATGTCAGTCAAGTTAATACTAGAGACCGTATCTTCCGTGCCTAAAAAAACTGAATAATGATTGACAAGAGTAGCCGCCGCTTCATCTCCCTCAAACCGATTACCATCCACATCCCGAATGCACTGAATTTTACTTCGATTATTTTTGCACTTAACACTATTATGAAAAAACAGATTTACGAATACGTTATATGGATATTTTCTAGGGAAGAGATTGCCTTTTCCTGTTGTTGAGAATTATGTAAAGAATACATGGGCAAAGTATGGTATTGCTAAGACGATGATGAACGCTCACGGTTTTTTCTTTTTTAAATTCAACTCAAAAGAGGGTATGGAAAAAGTGATGGAAAATGGTCCATGGTTGATCCGCAATTTTCCGATTATTCTAAATATATGGAAACCTTCAACCAAGCTGGTAAAGGAAGATATAAAATCGGTCCCGATATGGATCAAAATGCATGATGTCCCAATAGCAGCTTTTTCAGAAGTTGGATTAAGCATAACTACTAACGTGGGCACACCTAGGATGCTGGACTCGTATACAACAACTATGTGTGCTGAATCTTGGGGTAGAAACAGTTATGCGAGAGCTTTAATTGAAGTAAATGGGAAGAAGAACCGAAGGAAAATGTTGTTGTTGCGATTCCATTGGAGGATGAAGAGGGCTTTGCTAAGAACATGGTCAAGATTGAGTATGAATGGCAGCCCCCTCGCTGTAGGGAATGTAAGGTTTTTGGACACACGGATGCCAAATGTCCGAGACAAGTAATTAAGCAAGTTAAGGAAGATGGAAATAAACTGGAAGATGGTTATGAAGTGGTGAAAAAGAAACATCAGGTAAAACAGGGATTCCCTACAAAGAAACAAGGTATGAGGTTTGAATACAGACCGGTTCCAAAAAGTTTGAAGCAGACTCCGCGTGTTATCAATGTCATAGATGAATTAGAAAAGGTGACCAGACCTGTTTCAAAGATGAATACAAATATCGTGAAAACTAGTAACAAGTTTGATCTGTTGAGTGAAGACTTGGAATATAAAGGGGCTAGCCGAAGTGATATAGATCGGAAGGAAGATAAGAAGGAACAAAATGAAGTCGTAGATGAATACTATGATGATGAGGAGGTGCAAGAGGTTTACAATGAGACTATTCAATCCATAGTGGGAGAGCCGAAGCAAACTGAGGGGGCAAGCACTCCCGGTGAAAGCGTTTCCCATGTCTAGCATTGCATCTTGGAATATTAGGGGGTTGAACCGCCCTCTAAAGCAAAAAGAGGTTCGGCAAGTGATTCATCAAAATGGAATTCAGGTGTGTGCTATTATTGAGTCTCATGTGATTAGTAATCTTGCTAGTGTTTGCAATAAAGTTTGGAGATCTAACACCCCTAAAACCCTAGGTTCTCTCTCTAGCCAGGCGACTTTCTTCTTCATGCAACCCTAGGTTTGATTCGTGATCTCTTTGTATAACAGTCTGAGATTAGTAATTTGATTTTTCAAATGATCTATATCGAACTAGTTAGCAAAATAGTGATCGTTTCATAATAGGGTTTTCAGTTTTCTTTCTGTCGTCTTCATAATTTGCTGAATTGAAACTGCTGTATAGTGTGGTAGGTTTATCCGATAACATTATATAGATTGTTAGATTCACAAGTTCGGCTAGTCTAGGGTTTGCTCGGATTGTCTTGGTCGATTGCTGATTGTTTCTATTGGAGTTGGAGTCTGGTTCATTCGTTTCCAAGAGAGATAGTTTGTCGGCTGATTAGGGTTTTTTCTTGCTGTTTCCGTAAGCTGTTCTTGCTGCTGTCTTTACGTTTGCATGTGACTAGTTTGATACAAAGATGAATACTGAACCGCCTGATATCAATGAGATTTTTGGGAAACCTCCATCTTTGAATGCTGATTACCGTGATATGTATGGGAAGCCGCCGACTGCGATCAAGGGTTTGGGAAGTAAAATTCTGAATATTGATGGCAAAACGATGGCACCGAGACGTGGAGTTGTCGTGAACAATCTGAATGAGCCTCCAGTTATCAATGTTATTGATGAATTGGAGAAAATAACAGTTCCGGTTGAGAATGTTTATGCGGATAAACAACAGGAGAACCAGGTGTCGTATGCTAAAAAGGTGATGATGAATTCTAAGTCTAATCGTGAAGTTAACTTCAGGAAGCTGGACACGACTGAGACTCATCAGGAAGCAGATATTGTGATTCCGAGGGAGGTTGTTAAAACGGTTAAGGACAGATTTGATAATGTGCTTTTTGGATACTTTCTGGGGAACAGATTGCCGTTTCCTGTTGTGGAGTATTATGTTAAAAACGTTTGGTCAAAATTTGGATTTGCTAAAGTCATGATGAATGCGGAAGGGTTTTTCTTTTTTAAATTTGATACAAAGGAAGGTATGAATAAAGTTCTTGAGGGTGGGCCTTGGCTAATTCGTAAAGTTCCTCTTTTTATTAACATCTGGTCGCCTTCGGTTAGTCTGAAAAAAGAAGGAATTAAATCAGTTCCTATATGGGTTAAGCTTCATAATGTTCCTATTTCTATCTATACGGATGATGGTTTGAGCTTGCTGGCATCGAAAATTGGAACTCCAAAAAGGCTGGATAGTTACACAGCGGATATGTGTGCGGATAGCTGGGGAAGGAGCAGCTTTGCTAGAGCCTTGATTGAAGTTAGTGCCGATGATGTTCTTAAGGATCAGATAGTTGTTGCTATTCCGAAGCTGGAGGATGATGGGTTTATCATGGAGAAAGTTAGAGTTGAGTATGAATGGAAGCCGCATCATTGTTCTGCTTGTTGTATTTTTGGTCATAATGACCAAAGTTGTCCTAAGAATGTTAACGTTAGCCAGAAGCAGGTAACGGTGGATGAGGAAGGATTTGTTACGGATAAAAGGAAAGTTGCTAAGTTCGGGGTTGGGCAGAAAAAACAGAAACCAAAGTTTGTTTACAAGCCAAAAGTAAATAGATCGGGTGCCAGTACAACAGGAACCAAGCAAGATAATAGCTCGGGGTCTATTCAGATTAAAACAGCGAATTCTTTTGAAGCATTAGCGGCTGTGGATGGAAATGGAGAGGAGAGTAGAGATGTTGACAATCAGAGGCTGCATGTTGATACCAATCGGGTTACGAAGAACGATGATGAGGTGAAGGAGGTTACTCCAACTGAGATGGCACAGTTTATGAATAATACTAATCCTGAGGGGGCAAGCACTCCCGGTTCGAATGGTTTAAATGGGTAGCATAATGACTTGGAATATTAGGGGCTTGAACCGGCCCCTGAAACAAAGTGAGGTTCGTTCTATTGTAACTGGTAATGATTTAGATATGTGTGCGATCCTTGAATCTCATGTGGATGTTTCCAAGCTGGCTAACATTTGCAAGTATGTTTTCCGTAATTGGTGTTGGACTTCTAATGGTGGTTTATGCTCGCGTGGTACGAGAATTATTTTGGGGTGGAATCCTAATGTGTTTGATGTTATGGTCATCTATCAATCTGATCAACTTATTAATACTCAGGTAATTTTTAAAGATAGCAAAAAGGTTCTTTTCTGCTCTTTTGTGTATGCTGAAAATAAGTATCAAGATCGAAGACTGTTATGGGCTGATTTATGCAAGCATAAGGTTCTTTGTCATGATAAGCCGTGGGTTGTTATGGGAGATTTCAACTCGGTTCTCAAAGTTGAAGATTCCTTGTTTGGGCCGTCCAATCATTCTATTGGTATGCGTGAGTTTGATGATTGTGTTCAACAAACAGAATTATTTGATGTTCAGGCGCATGGTATGCAATACACGTGGAGCCAAAAACCGAAGAGTGGTGTGGGTCTTCTCAAAAAGATTGATAGGGTTATGAGTAATGTCTCGTTTATAGATCATTTTTCTGATGCATTTGCTTTCTTTCACCCGTTTCGGGTGTCTGACCACACGCCTTGCATCCTAAGAATGATGTGCTCAGCTGGAACTCGTCCAAGACCCTTCAAATTTCCGAATTTCATTGTTACTAAACCTGAATTTAAAGATTCCGTGAAGCAGGAATGGATTAAAATAGTGGAGGGTGTTACTATGCTTTCCGTTGTGAAGAAAATGAGGAATTTAAAACCTAGGTTAAGGAAGATTCTTTTTAACCAAGGTAATTTACATGATAGGGTGGTGGAGTTGAGAAAAAATTTGGATGATATTCAGATACAGGTGGATCAGAATCCGATGGATGTTCGGCTTAGACAAATGGAGACTCAATGTCTTCAAGATTTTCAAGCTGCGGCTTACGATGAAGAATGTTTTCTAAAACAGAAAGCCAAGGTTGAGTGGCTTCGGGCAGGAGACTCTAATACCAGATTTTTCCATAACACTGTTAAAGCTAGAAATGCTAGATCCAAAATTTCTAGTATCACGGATACTCTGGGAGCTCGCCATGAAGGAGATGCGGTTACGGATGTTCTGGTTTCGCATTATACTCAGTTTTTGGGGGTTGATATCTCGGTTGAAAAGCTTAATTCGGACATTCTGTTCCCTAATGTGCTAAGTAGTGAGGTTGCGGATCGAATGGTGTCTCGGGTTACTCGAGAGGAAGTTAAAAATGCGATGTTCAGTATTGGAGAAGACAAAGCTCCGGGTCCAGATGGATACACATCCGCATTTTTTAAGCATGCTTGGGATATTGTTGGTAAGGAGGTTACTGATGCGGTCTTGCAATTTTTTGAGAATGGTAAACTTCTAACTCAAGTTAACCATACTATTCTGGCGTTGATTCCAAAAAAAGATGTCCCGGATTCAGTTCTAGATTACAGGCCGATTTCTTGTTGCAATGTTCTCTATAAATGTATAAGTAAGATAATTACGGACCGTTTAAAAGGAACTTTGGGTACTCTTGTTAGCATCAACCAGTCAGCTTTTGTGCCGGGTAGAAAGATTTCTGATAACATTCTTCTTACACAAGAATTAATGCATAATTATCATCTGAATAGGGGTCCGGCTAGATGTGCATTCAAAATTGATATCCAGAAAGCTTATGACACGGTTAATTGGACATTCTTGGGTGATATTTTGGTTCGATTTGGGTTTCATCAGAAAATGATTGAATGGATCATGACATGCGTTACAACTGTGTCGTATTCGTTGAATATTAATGGCAATCTTCATGGCTATTTTAGAGGCAAACGAGGGTTACGACAAGGTGATCCAATGTCACCATATTTATTCACGTTGATTATGGAGGTTCTGTCGCTCATGCTTCAACAGGCTGCTACTTTTCCATACAAATATCATGCTCATTGTGCAAAGCAAAAAATTATCAATGTCTCCTTTGCTGACGACTTGTTTATTTTTGTGCATGCTGATGTTGTTTCGGTAAAGAAAGTTAAGGAGGCTCTTGGGATGTTTACTAATGTTTCTGGTTTGGCTCCTAGTCCAGCTAAAAGCACAGTCTTCTTCTGCAATGTTCCTCAGTGGATTAGACAGGAAATTCTGGAGATTATGCCATTTCAGGAGGGTGTTTTTCCGGTTCGTTATCTTGGGGTTCCGCTCATCTCTTCCAGGTTGCTCTTTAAGGATTGTAAAATTCTTATTGATCGAATGGATAAGAAGATTGCAAACTGGATGACCAAGTCGTTATCGTTTGCTGGCCGTCTGCAGCTAATAAATTCGGTTCTTTCATCTATGCATATATATTGGGCCTCTGTTTTCATTATTCCAGCTCGGGTTATTAAGGAACTTGAGAAAAGAATTCGTAGATTTTTGTGGAATGCGGGATCGGAGGGTAGAATTCGTGCTAAAGTTGCTTGGAAAGATGTATGTTTGCCGAAAGATGAAGGTGGTTTGGGCATCCGAAGCATAAATGATGTAAATAAATCGCTTATGGCCAAGCATGTTTGGAGTATTATTACTAAAAGGGAATCCATTTGGGTGACATGGATTCACGAACACAAGATAAAGGGGAGAAATTTTTGGGAGGTGCCTTGTCGAGGGAATATGAGTTGGGGTTGGCGGAAAATTCTTTCTATTCGTTGTATTATGCGGCCTCACATATGGTCTCTGCTCAGAAGTGGCGTGCAAACTAATGTATGGAGTGACAATTGGTGTTCTATAAGTCCTCTTACCTCATTTATTACTCCTCGGTCTATAGCTAATGTTGGTTTCAATCTAAGCTCTTCGGTTGCTGATGTTGTTGACGCATATGGACAGTGGAGATGGCCCCAAGCTTGGCTAGATTTGTTCCCGGTTTTAATAAGCATCCAAATGCCTCAGCTGATAGATGGTACTCTGGATCGGTTGGCTTGGAAAACTCTGGATGGGAAGTATACAAATTTTGAATCGGCTCAAGTATGGAGTACAATTCGGTCAAGAGATAATCAGGTCAACTGGGCAAACATGGTTTGGTTTTCTCAGTGCATTCCTCGCCACTCGTTTCACTTGTGGTTAGTGTTTCGGAATAAGCTAAAAACTCAGGATAGGCTGGCGGTTTGGGAAGCTGGAAGTGCTACAAATCTAAATCTTATGTGCTGCCCGTTGTGTAAACATGATCGAGATAGCCGTAATCATTTGTTTTTTCAATGTGAGTTTGCAAGTAAGGTTTGGGATAAAGTGAAGACTATGGCGAAGTTGGAGGATGTTGATAACACATGGCAATCTTTAATGTTATGGGCTGATCAACATGCAAATTCGAAGACAACTGATGATATTGTGTGTAAGTTGGTGGTTGCTGCGGCTACCTACTACATATGGCAAGAGCGGAATGATCGCCTTTTTAGCTCTAACCAATTGACCGCTTTGCAAGTTGCTGAGAAGATTAAAAGTGTGGTTCGACTTCGTCTTATGGGATTCAAGTTTCGAGTGGAGTCGGCTAGGAGGAGGATATATGAAATCTGGAAGATCAATGATAACAAGGATGATGAACCGGGCTAGTGGTTTAGTTGTTTAGTTTGTTAATGGCCTAGGTTGTTTATTTTTTGGCCATGGTAGCTTGCTTTGTTTGATAACTTTTTAGTTGGTTGTTTTTTCTTGGTCTTGTCGTTTGATGTCCTAGTCTTGGTATGCCAAGTCTAGTTTGGTGTGTTGCTTTGACACATCCTTGTACTTTATTGGTTATTTATAAAATTCATCGGGGTAACCCTTTACCCAAAAAAAAAAGTTTGGAGATCTTGGGAATGGACATCGAATGGTACTATTTGTCAAAAGGGAACTCGAATAATCCTGGGGTGGAATGCTAATGAAGTGGATGTTATGGTGTTGGCTCAATCGAGTCAGGCTATTCATGTCCAAATTCAATTTAAGAAGGATAACAAAACTCTTTTTTGCTCGTTTATATATGCTGATAACTATTATAAAACTAGACGTGATCTATGGGAGAATCTTCGTTATCATAAGGCTCTAGTGCATGATAAGCCATGGGTGCTTCTAGGTGATTTTAATTCCTCTTTGAACTTAGAAGATAACTTGTTTGGTTCGTCTAAGGTTACTACGGGTATGCGTGACTTTAGAGAGTGTGTCGATGACGTGGAGGTGTTTGATGTCAATAGTACAGGCGTTCAATATACCTGGAAACAAAAACCAAGAAAGGGAACTGCTGTTATCAAGAAAATAGACCGGATAATGGCCAATGTCCATTTTACAGACATGTTCCCAGCGGCTTGTGCGTATTTTCATCCGAACAGGATTTCGGACCATACACCGTGTATTCTAAAACTCCCATCCTTGTTGAAAGAAAAACCGAAACCTTTCAAGTTTGCTAACTTCATTGCAAATAAGAAAGAGTTTGCGGAAGTGGTGTCGAACAAGTGGAATGAGGAGGTGACGGGGTGCTATATGTTCAGATTAGTGACGAAGATGAGATCGTTAAAGGTGCCCCTAAGGAAGCTGCTTCGAGACCAAGGCAACATACACAAAAAGGTAGATAATTTACGTAAAGATCTGGATGAACTTCAGATTCAGCTGGATAGTGAACCCAATAATGAAGCGTTAAAGATTAAGGAGGCCGAGATATATAAAAATTTTATGGAAGCGTCGTTTGATGAAGAGTGCTTTCTAAAACAAAAAGCAAAAGTAGAATGGCTCGGGTCAGGTGATGCGAACACAGCTTTTTTTCACAACTCAATCAAGAGTAAGAATCACCGGAGCAGAATTGAAATAGTGAAGGATGTTAATGGGATGCAACATGAAGGTATAGATGCAGCAAAAGCTCTTCTGGATTATTATGAAAGCTTCCTTGGAAAAAAAAGATAATATTCTGGAGATCCCATCTCCAAATTTATTTGTTAAGAAGCTGAGTTCTGATAAAGCACAGTTGATGGTTACGGAGGTGTCGAATGAAGAGATAAAGAACGCTATGTTTGATATAGGGGATAATAAGGCTCCGGGTCCAGATGGTTTCTCGTCTGTCTTCTTTAAAAAAGCTTGAAATATTGTAGGGAGTGATGTGTGTCAAGCGGTTCGAGAATTTTTCAGGAATGGTAAACTTTTAAAGGAGGTAAACCATACTATTATTGCTTTAATCCCTAAGAAGACCACTCCGGAGTATGTTACGGACTATCGTCCAATTTCTTGTTGCAATTCTATTTTCAAGTGTTTGAGTAAAATCATCACTAATAGAATCAAGCAAGGTTTGCAAGAGCTAGTTAGCATTAACCAGTCGGCATTTATCCCGGCCAGGAGAATTTCTGACAACATTATGCTTACACAAGAACTAATGCATAATTACCATAGAAACTCGGGGCCACCTAGATGTGCTTTTAAAATTGATATTCAGAAAGCGTACGATACGGTTGATTGGACTTTTCTAAAGTGTATTATCACCGGATTTGGGTTCCATGATCGAATGATAGAATGGATTATGAAGTGTGTGTCTACCACAACGTTTTCGTTGAGTATTAATGGTAACTTGCATGGGTTCTTCAAAGTGAGAGGGGGCTTCGACAAGGTGATCCGTTGTCGCCCTATCTGTTCACTCTCGTTATGGAAGTTTTTACTCTTCGGTTGGATTACATGGTAGCCACATCGCTGAATTTCCGGTTCCATAATAAATGTGATAAACAACGAATTGTGAGTTTATGTTTTGCTGACGACCTTTTTATGTTTGCAAGAGGAGAAGTTAAATCGGTCAAGCTGGTTCTAGAAGCTCTTGAAAGCTTTAAAAACATGTCTGGCTTAGTTCCAAGTATTCCAAAGAGTACGGTGTACTTTGCTAATGTCAATGATCAGATTAAACAAAAGATTCTGGAGCTGGTGTCGTTTAAAGAAGGTAGCCTTCCAGTTAAATATCTTGGTGTCCCCCTTATATCATCTCGGTTATTATATAAAGACTGCAAGATTCTTGTTGAAAAAATGGAAAATAGAATCACGTATTGGGGCAATAAGTTTCTTTCGTTCGCGGGAAGACTTCAACTTATCAGGTCAGTGCTGTCTTCTATGCATGTTTACTGGGCTTCCGTGTTCATCCTCCCTAAGCGTATTTCGAAGGAACTTGAAAGGAAAATGAGAGATTTTTTATGGAAAACTGGTCCAGTAGGGAAAGGCAAAGCCAAAGTAGCGTGGAAATCTATATGCCGGCCTAGGGAAGAAGGTGGTTTGGGGATCAAACGTATTGATGATGTTAACAAGGCGTTAATGACATTTCATGTATGGAGCCTTTTAACTAATAGAGAGTCGCTTTGGGTCAAATGGATTCACACATATAAGCTGAAACAGAGATGTTTTTGGGATGTTCCTGTTAAACAAGGTAATACATGGGGGTGGAGGAAAATCCTAAATCTTAGACCGCTTATTCGTGAACATATGTGGTCAAAGATAGGGGATGGTATGGCGACATCTGCTTGGTATGATAAATGGTCTCATGCGGATCCTATTGGTAAAACTATTACACCGAGAATGATTCAACAAGCGGGGTTTCACATTAACTCAAAGCTAGCGGAAGTGGTGAGTGATGGTCGATGGGTATGGCCGGAAGCTTGGAATGACATGTACCCGGTTCTATTAAATATACAGGCCCCTCAATTAACACCAAATAAGAATGATACTATTATATTGATTGATGGTAATGGTAAGGAAACAAGCTACTCATCCAAGAATGTTTGGGAAACGATTCGATTGAGTGGCCCAAGCGTGAATTGGCACAAAGCTGTTTGGTTCTCTCAGTGTATCCCGCGCCATGCTTTTCTCATGTGGTTAGTGATTGGGAACAAGCTAAAGACTCAAGATAGGTTGAAGCAATGGGAGGTTGGTGGAGTCGTTAATCTTCGGCTGATGTGCTGTCCTCTTTGCCAGCATGATATGGATTCTCATCCTCATTTATTTTTTGAATGTTCGTTTTCGACACAAGTTTGGATGGTGGTTAAACCTCTCAGAGCAATTCAACATCTATCGAATAGATGGGAGGATATTTTTCATCACATTGTTAACACATCGGGTTCAAAATTGGCGAAGCATGTGATTGGAAGGATTTTGGTAGCTGCAACTGTTTACCATGTATGGCTAGAGAGAAACTCCAGGTTGTTCGGGAATACTCAACGGTCAGCTAAACAAGTTGCTGATGCGGTTAATGCCTCGGTTCGATTGAAGCTGGTAACATTGAAGTTCAAGGATTCGAGACAAGTAGATAAAATTCTTAGAGATTGGAAGTTGCCTAAAGGGCTTGTCATTTATGAAGAGATCGGCTAAAGAGTTTAGTCTAGAATTTAGTTCAGATTAGCTATGACTAGTGTCTAATCTGTTTTCGTTGTGTTTTGTGTGGTACGTTTGTCTGGTTGTGTGTCTTCTTTTGGCTGAACATATTCCCGGCATGTCGGGCATATGAATTGGTGGGCGTTTTTGCTCTCCACTTGTTTTCCGTTGGTCTTGTTGTGATATAAAATTTACCAGGGTGAAACCTTTACCCAAAAAAAAAAACGCCGTGTTAGAGTCCCCAGCACAAAGCCATTCCACTTCGATTTTTGTTTCAAGAAGCATTCCTCATCATAAGCAGCAACTTGGAATTCCTGAAGGGACTCTAACTCCTTTTTACGAATCTCCACATCCATCGGGTTCGCATCCACCATTTTTTGAACTTCATCTAGCTTCTTACGCAGGTCGACTACTTTATTATGCAAAATACCTTGCTAAAAAAGGATCCTTCTTAGCCCTGGTTTCAGATTTTTCAACTTACTAGTGACCGAGAACATAGAATAACCCTCAATCCTTTTCGCCCACTCTCTCTCGACACAAACTATGAATTCAGGTTTGGAAGTAATAAAGTTAGCAAACTTGAAAGGCTTTGGCCGAGAAGATTTTGTGATATTAGCCAGCTTCAATATACAAGGAGTGTGATCAGAAACACGATACGGGTGATACATAACATAAGCATCAGGAAATAACTCTAGACACTTAACATTACTCATGACCCGATCAATTTTCCTAAGTAAACCAATCCCTTCCTTCGGCTTCTGGTTCCAAGTGTAATGATTACCATGCCCCTTTACATCAACAAGTTCCGTGTCTTGAACACAATCATAAAACTCCCGCATGCCAATCGATTGACTAGAAGTTCCAAACAGCGAATCATCAACATGAAGAGCTGAGTTGAAGTCGCCCATGACGAACCATGCCTTGTCCGTACACAACAATTTATGCCTACATAAATCCTCCCAAAGACTCCTTCGCTCTTGATACTTGTTCTTCGCATACACAAACGAACAAAAGACACTCTTATTATCGGCTTTGGACCAGATTTGAGCATGGATGACCTTATCTGTTTGAGACAAAACCATAACATCCACCAAATCACTATTCCATCCAAGAATAATTCTGGTACCCCGATCACATACCCCCCATTAGATGTCCAACTCCATTGTCTAAAGACATTTTTACAAACTCTAGCCAAATTAGCGAGCTCCACATGAGACTCTAAAATAGCATAAACCGAGACTTTATTTTCCGAGAGAATTACACGAACCTCATTTTGTTTCAGGGGATGGTTCAATCCCCTTATATTCCAAGTTAGAATACTATCCATTACGACCAATAATACCGGGAGTGCTTGCCCCCTCAGCAACCTCATCTTGATTATCATTCGTCATAAACTTTGTCGTTTCCGTTGGTATTGTCTCCACAATCTCCTCATCGATCTTATTTTGCTTCCCATTATCATTGTTCACGGTTTTCCTCAAAACATTGTCATCCTTCCACTCCTTGCCATCTATCTTCGATAATGCCTCAAAAGAATTCCTTGTTTTAACATTTTCCATTGTCTTCTTGTCAATGTTTACCTCTTTCGTACCAGATGTGCTCGGATCCAACTTATTAATCTTTGGTTTGTACATAAACTTCGGCTTTTGTTTCTTTTGTATCACACCTATTTGAGCCGTCTTCCTCTTATCCGTAACAAAACCCTCGTCATCCACGACCACTTGTTTTTCTTTTTTAGATTCATTTTTAGCACACGTTTGATCATTGTGACCAAAAACACAACACAAAGAGCACCTTTGCGGCTTCCACTCATATTCCACCTTCACTACTTCATTAATGTATCCCTCCTCCTCAAGCTTTGGAATAGCAACGACTATATGATCCTTAAGTTCCTTATCCGCATTTATTTCAATCAAAGCCCGAGCAAAACTATTCCTGCCCCAGTTCTCCGAGCACATATCGGCTGTGTAGCCATCTAGACGCTTAGGCTCACCTATCTTGGATGCTAATAAGCTTAACCCATCATCAGTGTAGACCGCAATGGGAATATTATGAAGTTTCACCCACACGGGAACTGACTTAATACCTTCTTTTTTAAGACTAACTGACGGGGACCAGACATTTAGAAACAATGACACCTTCCTGATCAGCCATGGCCCCCCTTCCAACACTTTAGCCATACCTTCTTTTGAATCAAATTTAAAGAAGAAGAACCCATCCGAGTTCATCATAAGTTTAACAAACCCGTACTTCGCCCAAACATTCTTAGCATAGTATTCGACAACAGGATATGGTAACCGATTACCCAGAAAATATCCATATAAAACAATCACAAATTTCTCCTGAACTTTACGAATTACCTCACGAGGAATGACAGCATCAGCATCAGGATTTGTCTCTCCCGAGTCCATCTTTCTGAAATTCACTTCCCTTTTCCCTGTGCTAATATTCTTAACTTTATCAGCATAAGACAACATGGTTACACCCTTTCCGGTTCCCTCCTCCATTTTACGATCAGCCAGATCACTTGCTTCTTGGACTGGAACAGTCACCTTCTCCAATTCGTCAATGATGTTTATCAATCTCGGCTCATTATGGACAACACCTCGTCTCGGCAACATTGGATTTCCATCAATTTTTAAAGACTTGGCATCATGACTATTAACAAACGTTTGAAAGTTGGCTCGCACCTCCTAAGGAATCGACGGCTTAGCATTGCTCGCAGAGATAAAAATGTCCCCATGCAGCTTTTCGGTAAACGACTGAAAACCTAAATCCTCCAACCCTCTATCCTTATTTCTCTCCATGCACCACGACGACGTAGATCTCAGCCAAATAAAAAACATGCAGGCACCAAGAAAACCCTAATCCTTAAAATCCTAGTATCAATCTTCAACCCTTAACCGATTAAACCAGTGTTATCGATCTAGCTAAATTAAATTCAGTTAACCGCAATCAACAACACCAAACTAATTAGTCAGGGTTTCGAATTGAACACTATGGAGGCGATTGTTAGAAACGAAAAGAAAGGGAAAACCCTAAATTCAAAATAGATCACAATTGCTAACAAGTTCGTTATAGAATTTTGAAAGATCAAAGCTCTAATCACAGACTGTTATACAAAAGATCTCGGGGGCATTAAACTTTAGTTGAATTAAATAATAAACCATGTACTGTTGATATATAGTGGTGTGTCACTGTTATTATATAAATATATATTTTGGTGACGAAAACCAAGAGGGATTTCGCCACACTAGTCTGCTCGACGAAAACCAAGGGTTTTAACCATGGCCACTCGACGAAATCCAGGGATTTCGTCGGCCCAGTCTTCACCGGAGCCCAGTAAGGGACCAACATTTTATAACCCTCATATAAACGGATGTAGATTACGTTAACTGCTTTTAGCAGAACCCTAGAGTCCCTCTCTATCCTTGTGTGCGACGGCAGCCCTCATATCATTCGAAGCTAGATTCCTTTTGTTCGATCATTCTCATTCGAATCCCATAGTTCGGTCAGTGATTTACACGTTTAGTTTGATTTCAGTTCTAAATATATGGTTATGTTGTTGAACGTGTTCTTGAAAGAATAATGTATGATCACTCTGTTACATGACGTTGTGCGAATCATGATATTGATTTGGGGTTTCGAATAAACAGTATGTGTGCTCGAACCGGACTATATTATAAACAGGCATCTTGTAAATCAAACCCTAGGATTAAGGACAACACGGAATATAGATAACGAATCTAAAGTTGTGTGGGTATATTGTTCGTGTACAGGCTTGTATTAGTAGGTTGATTTGGATGATTTAATTATGCTTAAATGACTGCTACTGTTAACTGCTGCTACTGTTAGTGATGATTAGGGTTGCTTAGGGTGGGGGGGATAGTGCACGGTCCTCCCAATCGCCGGAGTGATCTCACTCCGGGAGCCGCTACCCGACCAAGCTAGCTCCGCGGTGACTTCCCCATGCCGAGTTCTTACCCTGGGCGACATATGCCACTCCCAAGACTCGAACCCGGTACCTCTGGGAAGAGGTGGGTGTCGGTGGCCAACTGGGCTACCCCAGTTGGTTGGTTGCTTAGGGTTGCTGTAGTCTGTAACTGTTAGATGATGATTGAAACGTTTTTTTTTTTTGGGTAAAGGGTTACCCCGGTGAATTTTATATAACCAAACCAAACAAAACAAGTAAGGAAGAGAGTCTTCCTTAGTTCTCAAGTATGACATGCCATACATGAGTAATAACAGCTCAAACTACCCTAAACAAACAGCCACAAAGAAAAACCACAGCTCACTTAGCCGAAATTACACACAAAAAGAAAACACTAACTAGCCACAATCATCGTCTTCAATTAGCAAACCCCTCGGAAGCTTCCATTCATGAAGAATCGAGTGAACTTGGACCGAGTCTTTAAATCTACACGTGTGAAGTTTCAATCGCACCGTAGCGAGAGTCACCTCTACTAACTTTTCCGGAGACCGTTTCTTGTTCGAGATCAGCCGAGCATTTCTCTCTTGCCAAACAAAATAAGCAGCCGCAGCCACCACAAGCTTCGAAATTACATGTTGGCCATTTTGGACGTCGCGATCCCCACCAAGTGATCATAAATAGAGTTCCATTGATCACGAATATTAGACATTCTAGCTCTATCTTTAACACCACTCCAAACTTTCGATGCATAGGTACACTCAAAGAACAAGTGTTCGTGAGAATCTGGACCTGTCATACACAAAGAACAGCAAAGAAGATTAAAATTAGTGTTTCCCGTCGCTGACCACTTAGCCATAACATCATGCGTCTTCAATCTTCTATTCACTAGGAGCCACATAAAGAACGAGTGGCGAGGAACCGCTTGAGGAAACCACACCACCTTACCCCATGAGACATCATTCTGTGCATGCCGTACATCATCCCATACCGTCGATGTACTGAAATCTCCCTCTATACCCATTCGAGAACGCCAAACTAGCTTATCATGCGCGGATTGAATCAAAGTAATCGGCCTCATATTTAGGAGAGAAGGAAATCTAGCGCTTCATTCACGCGGCCACAACCAATTTCCGTCACTGTAAACCTCTGCGACCTTAGTATTTAGAGTAAACCCCGCATTAGCAATCAACCTTGGCGTGATGACATTGTTAAGAGGACAGACATCATCCCATTTATCGTACCACACATCCGTACACCTGCCATCACCCAACTTTGTCCACACATGATTCCTAACAATGTGTCTAAGAGTTAGTAATTTCCTCCATGTCCACGGTACATTATTTTTTAACGGAACATCCCAAAAGCTCCTTCCACAAATACGGTAAGAATGGATCCATTTAACCCATAAAGATTCTCGATGAGTTATAAGGCTCCATATATGAGTAGTCATAAGAGCATTATTCATATCGGCCACTCTTCTAATCCCCAAACCCCCTTCATTCCTCGGCAATGAAACCCGGTTCCAGTTGACCTTCACTTTCCCTTTAATATTATTACCTTGAGCCCATAAAAATCTCCGCATTCTTTGTTCAAGTTCACAAACAACACGTTTTGGAAGAATAAAAACCGAAGCCCAAAAAATATGCATAGCCGAAAGAACCGACCGAATCAGTTGAATTCTCCCAGCAAACGATAAGCATTTAGTCTTCCAACTTGTTATACGCGCCTCCATATTCTCCACCAGCCTTCTACAATCATTATACTTAAGCCGAGTTGAAATAAGAGGAGCGCCAAGGTATCGAACTGGCAAACTACCCTCTTCAAAAGGCATAATACTAAGGATTCGGTTCTTGACAGCAGTAGTGACATTACCAAAGAAAATCGTACTCTTTGACATGCTAGGAACTAACCCCGACATATTCTTGAAAGCATTCAACCCCTCGATAATAACCAACACTGATCTGTGGTCGCCCCGCGCAAGAACAAACAAGTCATCCGCAAAACATAGGTTAATAATTCGCTGTTTCTCACATTTCTGATGAAATTTGAATTCAGACGATAAATCCACTTGTTGCTGGAAAATTAGAGTTGGAATTTCCATAACAAGCGTAAACAAATACGGAGACATCGGGTCTCCCTGACGCAGACCGCGCTTACCTTTAAAGTAACCATATAAATTCCCATTGACAGACAACGAAAACGAAGTTGAAGTAACACACGCCATGACCCATCGCACCATATTCGTATGAAACCCAAATCCGATTAAAATTTTCTCCAAAAAAATCCAATCCACTGTATCATATGCCTTCTGAATATCAATTTTAAACGCACATCTAGGAGGGCCATGACTACGATGATAGTTATGCATTAACTCCTGAGTGAGTAAAATATTGTCTGATATCCTCCGCCCGGGAACAAACGCCGATTGGTTCACGCTAACAATGTCACACAATCCTTCCTTTATTCTATTGGCAATAATCTTGCTAATACATTTATAAATAGTGTTACAACAAGAGATAGGCCTATAATCCGCCATAGTAGCCGGAGTGCTTGCCTTCGGGATCAGCGAGATAATAGTAATGTTAAGTTGTTGGAGGAGTTTCCCATTCATAAAGAAACCCTTGACCGCCGCACAGACATCATCACCTACCACCTCCCACGCACTTTTAAAAAAGATCAAAGTGTATCCATCTGGCCCAGGAGCTTTATTACCCGCAATGGAGAACATAGCCGTTTTAACCTCCTCATTTGTCACCTGCCGCACCATATGCTCAGCCTTATCAATGGCTAACACATTCTGAAACAGTTCGGGAGTTGGATTAACCGTAACGTTGCCCACTGTACCAAAAAAACGCGTATAATGATCAGCCATAGCTTGAGGAACCATACCTCCCTCATGTACAATGCCGTCCATATCCTTAACCGCATAAATCCTGCTCCGATTATTTTTCGCTTTAACGACGTTGTGAAAGTACCTGGTGTTCGAATACCCTAAGGAAAGCCAGTGAACTTTGGATTTCTGTTTCAAGTAGGAGCTTTCATCGTAGACTGCCTCCTTATACTCTTGTAGCAAAGTACCATGCTGGGCCATAAGATCTACATTCAGCGGGTCGCCATCCATAGCACTCTGGCACGCCTCCAAAGCTTTTCTGGCGGCGATAACCTTCTCATGTAAATTACCCAACTTATAAAACAGTTTCCTTAAAGGCGTTTTTAACCACCTTAACTTTTTTGTGATCTGAAACATACGAAATCCATCTACATCTTTGCACCAAACCTGTTTAACTTCATCCAAAAAACCATCCTTCTCAGCTAACAAGTTAACAAATTTAAACGGCTTAGGCCTATCTCTTGCCACATTAGGAAGCACAAGGATAGCAGGCGAGTGATCAGAGACACGGCCTGGAAGAAAATGGGCTGCGGACGCAGGAAACGTATCAAGAAAATGTACATTAGCTAAGATACGATCAATTTTCCTGTACACCACACCTCCTTTCTCCCTCCTATTCGACCAAGTGAAGTGTAAACCCGATTGGTTTATATCAAACGCTTCCATTTTCTCAACACATTCCTTGAATTCTCTCGTCGATAAATTTTCTGAAGATGAACCTAACAACGTGTCATCCAAGAACAAAGAGGCATTAAAATCTCTCATAATCACCCACGGTTTTCCCCCCAAAACTGAATGATGTCGACTCAAACTGTGCCAAAGCTCTCTTCTATTCTTGTAGTAATTATCAGCATACACAAAGGAGCAGAAGAACGATTTTTGGTCTAGTTTAAAAACAATTTGTGTGTGAATAACCTGATCAGATTGGTTAAGAACCATAACATCTATCACGTTAGCATCCCATCCTATAATTAACCTGGTACCTTTCAAGCAACAAGTAGTATTAGACACCCAACTCCAATCACTACACACTTTCTTGCATATACTAGCCACATTTGATGAGTCCACATGAGTTTCCATGATCGCACATACTTGAACACTATTATCCTTAATCATCTGTCGAACCTCCTTCTGTTTGAGGGAGCGGTTCAACCCCCGTATATTCCACGCTGCAACACTAACCATGAGAACTCGTTTCACCAGGTGTGCTTGCACCCTCAGATCCTACTCCCCCATACTTCCTATCCATATAATTCGGGATATCAGCTAATAACTCATCAACCTCCACATCATCCGTGATAATCTCTTCCATACTTCCCTTGGTACCCATCGATTTCGACTTATCAGTCTGTTTCTCCACTATACCTCCACCCATATCTCCACGGCTACCCTCCTCATTTTGCAAAACATTAAACTGATTCGACACTGGCACTTGCACAGACCCATCTGGTTTATCAACTTTTTTATTGTTGGGTTTAACAATTGGCCGATATACAAACTTTGGTTTCTGGTTCTTCATTTGAATCCCTTGGTTAGTTCCTTTTTTGTGCTTCCCGACAACATCCTGAAATCCATCACCTTTTATATTGTGCTCCTCGGTTTCCATTTGGATAGGATTTTTAGGACACGAAGTGTCATCATGGCCGAAAACCCGACAAGAGGAACACCTAGCAGGTTCCCACTCATATTCAACCTTAATGTCAACTTTGGAATACCCATTCCCATCGAGAGCTGGGACTGCCACAGTCAACTTTATTTCCAACTCCATACCAGCCTGAACCTCAATTAAAGCCCTAGCGAAGCTGCTCCTACCCCACAATTCCGCACACATTGTGGCTGTGTATGAGTCCAATCTCTTTGGAATGCCTACTTTAGAAGCAAGCAAACTCAATCCATCTTCAGTAAACGCTGACAAAGGTACATCGTGCATTTTTACCCATATAGGAATAGACGTAATATCCTCTTTTAAGATTGAAACTGCAGAAGACCATTCCCTCAATATGATTGGAATACCCTTTATCATCCACGGCCCATCTTCCATTAATTTATCCATACCCTCCTTAGTCTTAAACTTGAAAAAGAAAACTCCTTTCGCATTCATCATAAGCCTCGCAATGCCATACTTCGCCCACGTGTTTCGAGTAAAATAATCCACAACCGGAAAAGCAAGTCGTTTTCCCAAAAAGTACCCATATAAAGTATTAGCATATCGGTCACTAACCTGTTTTACTGAAGAGACTGGGATCACCACATCCACCCCCTCCATTTGCTCGGAGCCTTCCATGTGCCTAAAATTCACTTTAGCTTTTTCCTTGCTGCTCGACACAACACTAGCAAAAGATAATGGTTTTTGGGGACCCAGATTCATGTCGTCCACCTTGACTGATGATGTTGCCCTCGTATTACTCACATATTCCTCATATGACAGCACATTTTCCACATTAGTACCCATACGTTTTTGTTCATCCCCACTACTATTCCCTTCACGTAAATCATTCTGATCAATCTCCACAGGAACAGTAACAGAGATCTTTTCAAGCTCATCTATGACATTAATCAATCTAGGCTCATTATTAACCTTGTCTACTTGTGATGTTTTAAACATACCTCGTCGTGCCGTCTTAGGGTTCGCATCAGAATTCAGCACTCGGCTACCTATACTCTTGTTGGGTAACGGCGGTTTACTACGATCAGCCTGAACATCAGGCTTTTTACGTGTATCCATACTGAAATCAACAACTCTCTCCTCTTCCACGTAAAACAAAGAACCATGCACCAGAACACAGACAAAAACAAGAACCTGCAAACCCTAATTCTAGCGGCGAATGAAAAAAAACGAAATAAAAACCCTAGATTTAGAACGATCAGAAGTTGCTAACTAGTTCGTTACAGTTGTTTGAAGAATCAAACACTGATCACAGACTGTTATACATCTAAATCACGAAACAAATCAAGGATTCATTGAAGGAAAAAATCGCCATCTAGAGAGAGAAAATTAGGGTTTTTTATTTAATTTCCTGATGATTGAAACGTTGTACGCTGAAGAATGATGTAATTGCTGTGACATCATGTCGACGAAAACCCAGGGACCAGAAAAAAACCCTAAGTGATTTCGCCATACCTTAAGTTAGACGAAAACCCTTGGGATTTCGTCGCCTGGGGGTTTTCGCCAAAAAGGGTTTTCGCCAAAAAGGGATTTCGCCGAATGATCTGTTAAGTTGGGAATCCATCACAGTAACTCAGTTAAGTCTGTTAAGTCTGTTAAAGGATAACTATGCTAGAAAAAACTGAGAAATCATCTATGTGAAGCATGAATTGTATGAACCTGATTAACTGTTTACGTGTTACATGATGTTAACTGCCAAACACACTTTGTGATATTAGATTTCATGTGAGTCATTACAAACATAAACTGATTGTGTATACGTGCATACTATAGGCTTTGACTGAATTGTTTGTGCAAGTAGATAAGCATACCGAGCAAACCGAGGTGAGTTCACACACCTTCTAAGGCATGGGATTCCCGGTGGTTGGGAATGGGTTAAAGAATTAAAACGGAACCTACATATTCTCCTTGGGTAGGGTATGTACCGCCATCCTCCATGGGTAGGATGCCAATATTAATCCTGCGTATTCTCCTTGGGTAGAATACGTACGTTCGTCCTCCTTGGGTAGGACAACAACCTTAAAACTTACTAGACAAAACTCTATCATGAAGTCCCTCATTTTTATATCGACTTAATCTCCGGGCCAATGGCAAGCGGGTCATTAGTTAATAGCGCTATTAGGGTTGACAAGCCTCACACCGTGCCGGTCGGATGGGCGTGTACTAATGGATCTGGGCACTTAGTCAATGATGATAGACATTGACATAGGGCACAACTTATGTTCGTCAGTTGTCGATATGGTAACGGTCTAGTGGTTCACATGGGGAAGCCCCCACTAATTATGGATATGGTTTGGGAAACAAAGATACTGGTTAACTCGTGGTTTACGAAACAACTTATGGTTTTCAAAACAAACTTGTAAAGCTAAACAACCAACTGTGAACTCGCTCAACTTTGTTGTTGACTTGTTTTACATGCCTTGCAGGTCGTTAGGTGATTATGGAGCTTGCACGAGGAGGTATGGTCGTTGTGCGACATGGATAGTCATATGCCATGTTAAACATTTGATATATTTGAACTTATACTTTGGTTTTAAACATTATGCTTCCGCTTACAACTTAAACTATGTTTTGTTTGGACACCAATTATATTGTGTTGGGTTTTATATTTATTTACATGCTTTGTTCAATATGATTGGTGGCTTGATCCTGGTCAGTCACGCCTCCATGCGGTGATACTTCGCTTGTGGATTTTGGGGGTGTGACAGAGTCAGTCTGAGAGACTGGGGAGTTAGTCTGAAAGACTAGCTGGGTAGTGCAGTCTGAGAGACTGGAGAGTTAGTCTGAGAGACTAGCTGGGTAATTCAGTCTGAGAGACTGGTAGTTCAGTTTGAGAGACTGGGAGGTTTAGCCTGAGAGGCTAGGTAGTTCAGTCTGAGAGACTGGGAGGTTTAGCCTGAGAGGCTGGGTAGTTTAGTTTGGGAAACTGGGAGGTTTAGTCTGAGAGACTAAGTCGTCAGTCTGAGAGGCTGGGTGGGATAGTCTTGGGAAGACTAGGATGCATACATGCTTACATTGTTATTACTTACATGCTTATTTGACGTTTGATGATATATGTGTTTACTTGTGATTGATTTGTTACAGACACTATGTCCTCTTCAGAGAGTGGAGCATCCGACACCATTGACCCATGGCTATAGTTCCCGATGACGAGATGGCCAGTGATCCAGAGATGCTTCCAGATGATACTGACGATTTTCAACCTTTCGCCTTGCCAGATCTTGGAGACGACATACCGATAGCTGATGGTCTTCCGGGCAAGGATCTACCTCTTGTCCAGATCCCTGCCCCTCCTCCACTTGCTGCAGTTCCTTTTGAGGAACATCCTCTTGACGCTATGGCCGACGATGACATTGATCATTTGATTGAGGGTCCCCCTGAGGATGCCCAGGATGGTGGGGCTCCAGTCGAGGATGCCATTGTCGTTCCACTTATCGAGGCTCCAGTCGATGACGCCGTTATTATTCCACATGAGGAGATTCCCGTTGTCGAGGCTCTTTCTGACCATTCAGGTCCTGATTCATACGAGTCAGTGTCTTCCAGTACCTTACACGCATTGGGTTTACAGCGATATCCCACGGATACCAATTCTGACACAGCCATGTCGGTTGCACCCGATATTCCACATGACGATGATCATGATTTTGATTTTGATGATGAGATGGATCTTATCTTTCCTCACGATTTCGACCCTGATCATTAGGTTGAGTTTATCCTTGAGGAGCAGCCTTTCGAGGTACCTGTTGACCCTGAGTTCGATCCTGAGCAGGAGATTGATTTTATTCCTGCTGTGCAACCCATTGATGCACCTGTCATTCCTGATGAGCAGCTCCTTGATATACCCGCTGATCATGAGTTTGCTCCAGCTGACCCCGAGCCCTTGATTGCACCAGAGCCCATACTTACTCTCGATCCTTTACCCGAGCATGACCCTGCACTTGCCGAGGCACCAGTTGTTGCACCACCATTGCCTGACCCTGCTCCTTTTGCAGCCCAGGTTGACCCCTGATATGCATTCACCCACAATGGGTGGATCGAGGACGATGTTGACCTACCTCCGTTTGTTAGACCAGTTACTCCCCCTCCTGTACCCACTTATGCACCCATTGACTTTGCTCCATTTCACCCACACGTATCAGATGTTCACCGCACAGATTTACCCATCACATTTCTTCAGGATATTCCTCCTCCCCGTCCCGGGGAAGGACCTTCGAGTCAGCAGGCCGGTCACGTACCTTTTGTGTCAGCAGCCGATCATTTCATGCCACAGTCTACACACGCTGCTTCTTCTTCTGCACCCACGGGCGAGCCATTTATGTGGTTCCCGTCCTACACTATGCCTGTTACGGATCCATACCATCCCTTCCACATTGGATACACGAGGGATGATATACTTTGGTCACTACAGTTACAGCAGGATATGTTGAGTCGTCGAATCACTGAGCTAGAGAGGATCCCGCGTCCTCCACCTGGTACTGATCCATCACAGTTTGCCGCTCCACTATTTCCTTACCCAGATTTCGGTATTCGATTTCTTACGATGGAGCAGCAGATCAGTCGTTTGTTGCAGCTCGTTCATACCCTCGAGGAGGAGTTAGCGCGTATGCGTCGTTTGCTTTTCATTCCTCCACCTCCTCCTCCTCCCCCATCAGCTTAAAGGTTTTTGGTCTCCTGCAGATAGGCTACTTTTGGTGAGAATACTGCTATTGAGCCATGATTGTGAAGACTTTTGAAGACCACACTTTTGACTTTTGATTATTGTAGTTGGTAGACGTTTTGGACAGGGGAGGTGTGACCCTATAGTCCCATTTTGATGTATGATACAATTGTAAAGCTGTACTTGTGGTCTTGATATATGAAAAGCTCAATCGCAGCATTCACATTATATACGTTGTTGGAATTACTTGTTTGTGTTATGACATGGGATGTTATGTGTGATTGATAAATGTTATTATTATACGCGTACTGCATACTTATGTGCATACGACCTGACCTATACAATCTTCTTATAGAAGATGCCTCCACGAAGAGATACTCGCTTACCCACTACTGAGGCCGAATTACAAGAAAGGATATCCCAAGCAATAGTAGAGCATGAGGCCTCACGCGCAAAATCTAGCGGGGGTACCTCGAGGAACAACCCACCATATGGTAATGTTTAAGTCGCTTAAGACACATTACGTTACAATTGGATATTCCATGTCCGGTTGCTAATGCTTTCTGTGAATGACATTCCTTGTACAGGTTGTACCTTTAAACAGTTTTTAGACTGTAAACCGCTGAATTTTGACGGCACCAGGGGTGCTGTGGCTTTTGTTCGATGGGCAGAGAAGACCGATTCGGTGTTAAGGATGAGCAAATGCGCACCAGATCAGCAAGTTACCTACATCTCCGGACTGTTCGTAGACGGAGCGCTTTCGTGGT
>JARYGA010007996.1:0-35697 GCA_030545235.1 Helianthus tuberosus | reverse complement strand
TTGAATCATGCAAACACCCGCTAGATCCACTTAATTCCCTGAAATACATGTAATTTGAAAACATCAACAAAAGTTGAGCGAGTTCATGAGTTTGTCTGTGTATATGAATAACCTTTAAAGTATGTATGTACGTATGTAAATCCTGGTATGAAAGCAATAAGGAAAAACAGATCACCAATGGTTTGCAAGGCCAATGGTATGTGTGAAGTGATGCAGGAAAACTCAAACCTAGCGGATTTTGCCACGGCTTCAGTATGTGGACATAGTCACCACATGGGCCACCCTGGTCCTCATGGGTGTGGGCTCGCTACACCCAAATAAATCAATCACTCATGTCCCTCGGTCCTACGACGAGGATTAATGGCCTTAAGTGTTGTACCCACCACTCACATGATCAAGCAGTAACCTTCCTTAGCTAACCATACCATGTATAAAACGTTTGTAAACAATTGTAACATGTATTTCACCCCCGAAGTTATAAAACTGAAAACAATTAAAAGAAAAGGGGGACATGAACTCACTGTCTTGCGTCTTCGGTACTCGTAACTCAAATCCCTTTAGCAAACACGACTACCTACAATGTACTAGGGTCTATTAGACGAACGGGTCGTGCCTTGTCTTAGTATTTACGTTTTTGAGTTACGTTCCTTTTATCTCTTCAATATTATTCCAAGTTATAATTACTTGTTAAAGTAATAATTATTTTAACTTTAAATTATATCTAATTTTGGAATAATTGTTAAACAATATCTTCGTAATAATACTTCTCAAGTATTTATATTCGTATTTCCTTTCCAAGGATGAGGGTATCTCATACATGTGTATTCGTATTCCGGCGTGTATTTATACGTACGAGAATACGTATTTTCTTGTAATTGTTAAGTGTTTTTATACTCAATTTCGTGTTAAACTTTCCGGAATATTATTTCTAATAAAAGTTCACTAATATATATATATTTCCCAAAATATATATATATTTAAGAATTATTACTTAGAAAAATTATTTATAATTTTTTCTTTTTGGCAAAACTATTTGTAGTTCCAAAATAATATATTTTCAAGTCTAACTTTAGAAAATATACAAACTTATTTTTATCCAAAAATAATGTATTTCAAGTTTATCCAAGAAAATATATATTTTTCCCAAAAATATTATATTTCCTAGTAATTCCCAAGAAAACATATATATTTTTAATCGTCAAAAATTATACATTTCCTTCTTGTCAAAATACGATTTAACTTGGTGATAGTCATAAAAATCATATTTTCATTACTTATGTCCAAAATATTATTTACCAAAAATATGCTTATAAAAATATTTTCCGAAATATTTTGTAAGTTACATTCTTTCGTTCGGTTTCCCAATATTATATGTGTAACTTATATATTTATTCCTTGAGATTTTTGGTAATATTTTGGATTGTAATTTCTTGGTATTTTGTTAAGTTATATTATTTTATCCCTAAAATAATATAACTAATACACAAATTATACAATTAATCACACACATCATGTATTTAATGTATATATATTCTAAATATATATTTATCCATTTTTATTTATAAAAGCCCAACCTCCAATATTTGTAACAAAAATTATGGCAAAGTTTATATGAAAACTCATGGTTAAAATATACTTTGTAAATATTTGTTTGAAAATATTTTTCTAAGTGTTTATATTTTTAGAAAATTTTGCCATAGTTTCCCTAAAAATGGAGGTTCTCATGCTTTCAAAGCATATCATTTTCTTTTAAAATCATCACAAACAATAAACAACTCAAACAACACTTACCAAGTGCCAAAATCATGCGATTTATATAACAACATGAACTTGAACTTTCGTAAAAACTTGTAGTAACTTGGTAGTGTTTTTAGTAAGCCTAGTTACCCTTAAAAATGTAGTTATTTATTTAAAAACTTCATTTGTAAAGAAGTTGGGTGTTTACAACTTCCAAACACATTTTCTAAAAATGCTTCTTTATGTAATCTTTTTGTTACACAAGTGTTTCTACACTTGTTTAACCCTTAAAAACAAGTTTGGTTTATGTAAGAACCAAGTTTGTATAAATCTTGTTACTTAACTTAGTTTCTTGAGAAAACTATCTTGGAAATCATCCACTTACAAGACTTGTATTTTGTTTAAATGATCATCACATATGAAAACAAATTTTATTATTCAAGTTCATGTCTACATAAAGTATGATCATCTTGGTCTTTCACAAGATCATCATCTTAACTTACTAGATCATGTGTTTAATCACAATCTAGTAGGTTTCATACGATGTCTAACATCATAAACACAAACAATCAATCATCAAGAAGCAAAACAATACTAAACAATATGTATTCTTATGTTGTTAAGCTTTATGTGAAAGTTCATCTTCTTGTTCATTAGTGTTCTTCATGATTTGCATCATATATCATCTTTTAACCAACTAAATAAGAAGTAAATTCAAGTTACAAGAGGCTTACTACTAGCACAAAGGCTAGGGATGAACTCAAGAGGATGAAGGTGATGAATGTGATGGATAATAGCAAATGGAAGAGGTCCTTGAAGTTCCAAAGCCACCAAGCTTATTTAGACACCTCCTAGCACCCTTGTAACACTTGAGTTTGGATGATGGAAACTTGACAATGGTGGTGGTGTTGTGGGTGGTTTCGGCTGAGAAGAAGAGGAGACGAGGGAGGAGAGTAGTGTGTGTAAGTGTGTGAAAGATATGAGCCCATGATCATCTTATAACCATTTTAAGTGTTTAACCAAAGGATAATGTGTTCCCTAAGTACAAATCAAGATCCATAATCAAATCAAAGGAGATCAAGTAAGATCAAGGGTGGGTCCACCCTTGGTGACCGTCTCCAAGAGGGGGGGGGGGGTATTGGTTGGGGTTTAATGATAAGTTAGGTTATTTAGTTAGGATTTAAGTGTAATAGTTAGGGTGTTATGTATATTATGTTTTATATAGTGTGTTAGGGTGTTTGGGGATCATAACTAGTTTGGAAACATTAAAACAATGCTTCTAGTGTAATTTTGATGTTTCGGGTAGTGTCCGGTTGTTCGGTTAGATACCGGTTCGTTAAAGTGTCAAACTATACCGTTTAGTGTTCTTTATGTTACCTTTTGTGACACTTTTAATTCCCGACACCTAGGAAAGCATTCAGGACCATTTAGTCATATTTTTGCATGATACTAGCTTGTTAAAATGCTGATTTTTGCTGATTTATGCTGAATTCAGCACTTTATGTGGGTTTTAGGCACTTTCCGGCACTTAAACTATCACTTAGGAATGCAGTTTTGTGGTCCTTACTTTCCTACACACTATACTAGTGTAGTACTTGGTCTCTGGCCCGTACTGGGTCTCAAAACACTGTCTGTCTATGTGTTGAGTTCTGTCAGCATTATTCTGAGTTATCCGCTAACTGTGCTAACTGTGCTTTGTGCATCATTTATGTCAATATGGTTTGCATGTAAGAATGATGTGACATTTATGCAGTATGTATGCACGTGTAAGTATAATGCAGTAATCAGAAAGTAGTTAATTGGTAATTCAGCACAGTCATTAAGCACTAGTCAAGATTAATTAATTGTACGGATACCTGGATTTTTTACAGTTTTCACATCCGTCGTCTTCTCCTTGTTCACGATAAAACCATAGGTGCTCGGTCAGATCAGCATAAAGGTTATGGTGTGTATCCCTGTCACGTATCCCCGCTCGGATAACTTCTTTTTGAGCGTATGCGAGTAGTGGGTTCGTCTGTTAGTTACCTTCATCATAACTTTCTCCACAAAAGGCTCTGCCCGAGTCCTCCAATATCATGTTATGCAAGATGATGCATGTATATATGATGTTTCTCATTTTACTCTTTTCAAGTATCCTCGACGACTGGGCAATGATAGACCATCTCTTTTTTAATAAAAAACTTTTCAAGACAATCACGACAACTTCTGGCAGACATACTTAAATATTCATCCCACGTATGACTCGTTGTGCATATGTAAGCTGCCGAATTGCGGCAATACACTTTTGTATTCCAGAGAAACTGTAACACCTCGAAAATTCACGTCCTATAATGTATTGACACGTGTCATAAGCTTGAACGTGTGAAAGAATACTCTAGAGGGACTAAAGTTGACAAACATGGAAAGTATGTGAATATCTATTAGGAATCACTCTTTTCTGATATCCTTATGGCAAGCTTTCAAGCTATCCAAATTCATCAATATAATAAAGACAGATGTGACATTTTGATCCCCTGTCAAGAAGATGATGGATTAGGTCAAAACCTCAAAAGCCATTGATGGTCTTTTGTGGCCTAGGCTAAGTATAATTGTTATATATTAAATAACATTCATTAAGAATGTTAGTACTATATTAGCCTGTATGGTCGATTGATGCCATGGTTAGTATATGTTAAGGCCATCAGGATAAAGAATAGCAGTTATTGGATTGCAACTAAGAAATTGTTTTATTGGTGTTAGGAACCAAAATCGAGTATAACAAACTCTCAAAGTCTTCCATAAGAACCCTATATATATTAAGTGTAAGGTAAAACTTACAGGTAGAAAATTCACAGGAACTATTTCTTCTATTCCTGTCAGAAATCTTAAATCATAAAGTCCTAATGTACCCTCTCTCCAGATAAAGTACATCATCATATGAAATAGATATCTCTTTAATCTCTATCGATTGTGAATACCAGATGGTACGATAAAAGCACCGTGTGAGGATTTGTGTATCTTAATATGTCCCATAGATTGCTTCCATGCCTGATAAGTATGGAGGTTTAATGCATGGAACCACAAAGATACCCTGATGGTCATATGGTACTAAAGTCAACTAATGGTATTCAAAGAAGATATCCAGGATGGAATTGTCCAAGTAAATGTTTCCGGTTAAGGAAATTCGTGGAATTGTAACATACAGGTGTCACTTATTTGACACAAGCAATGATGGATGAATGGAACCTGAGATTTGGAAATCTCTGTAGCTCCTTGTATCTTGATTATCTCCCCTAAGATTACCCTGCTTACCTCTTGAGAGGCAAGTAGAGTTAAGATTTATATCCCATTTAGGACTGTATTATTATGAAATCTCCAAAACGGCTAGTACCATCATTGGAGGAATCGAAACCCCGATTAAGTAAGTTTAAAATAGAGGATTCATATAGCCTAACCCAATATTCTGAGAGTTTGATATTGTTAAATAAGGAAGACGGTTCATTTGCTTGTGCATTGATTACCGCAACCCTATTTAGGCAATAATTAAGAATCGCCATTAGCTGCCCAGGATCGTCGATCTGTTCGACTAGCTGTGAGGATTAGCTATTCCTTAAGATTAGTTTTAATCAATGGTTGGGATAACCATCCCACCTCAAGATAATCTTTTCTATAATAATTGATATGTAAGTATTAAGGCTGCTCCTTTGGAGACCTTGTATAGATGGAATGTTAAACATCTATTGTTAGATAGAGAATTGGTAAGTCTAACTATCGGGATCTGAAAGTTGCCTAGGAAACAACAAATAAGATCATACAAATCCATAATCGATTGTAAGTTGCCCGTATACGACAGGAAATCAAGGATTTATGAAAATAGCAACCCTCCTAAGTTCTGGTTAAAAGATAAGGTTCAACAAAAGATAACACCCTAGAAGGGTGTGCCGAGTTGTAATTTTCAGGTTAGTTAAGCTCGGAATATATAAAGTCATTCGAAGGATTCGAATGTATCAAGACTAAATAGCTTACGAACTAAGACCTAATTTAGGAGCTTGGTGGAACGCGCAATGTGACCCACACTAATGATTTAGCGATGTGTCACCAATAAGTCGAAAAGCACTATCACATAATGATATGCAGATCTATGATAGTAAGAGCAACCTATGTCGATTGAGAATCGACAGGTTAAGGAGCTCCAAAAGAAAGTATGCACCTATTGTATAGGTCAACTGGAATACCCTTGGAGGCCCAAATGTACTATGGAAGTTAAATCCATAATACGACAGAAAGTACTTCCTTTACTTTAAGCAAATCTCGAGGTCGAGATTTATTTTAAGGGGGTGAGGATGTAACACCTCGAAAATTCACGTCCTATAATGTATTGACACGTGTCATAAGCTTGAACGTGTGAAAGAATACTCTAGAGGGACTAAAGTTGACAAACATGGAAAGTATGTGAATATAAGGGTTCAAAATGTCAACAATGGATAAATATACTTTACAATAACCCTACATAGTGTTTATACCCTTAAACGAATAAATCATGGATCATACGAAACTAATTGTGAAAGAAAGTGAGAAATTACAAACTACAGGGGTTAAATGTGTCAACATGTCTAAAGTATACCTCTGAGTGACCTTTTAGCAAACCCGAAGCTTTGTAACGATTAATTATGCTCACTAGAATGCACGATAAAAATTTCATAAAGTTTCGTAAACGTATGAGAAAGTTATGATCAAATTCGTATACGAGGGGTTAAAGCGTCAACGTTGAAAATTGTGACTTTTCGGGTGATAACCAAGTTAACCAAGGGCTTAACAAAGTGGGTATAAGACTTGAAGCCCTTATAAGTCAATAAGAGGGGCTCAAAATGCAAGAAACAAAGTTGGTTGACCTTTCGAAGAGCCAAGAGCCAAGGGTGCAAACTGAAAAAATTTTTAAAACCTGAAGTTAGGCTCCAGGCGGGCCGCGTAAGGTCTTGGCAATCCTTACGCGGGCCGCGTCAGGCCCCCAGATGCAGAAAATTGTGAAAAGTGGCTGTTCAGCCTTGGAACCGACTTAAGAAGATATTTTCTCATCCATGGGCGACCCCTAAACATTTCTAGGCACTTAGGGACACTTGTGGGTGATCCATGATCAGTTGTAGCCTTAGTTGTCAACAATCTAATGAGATTGAAACACTATAAAAGGGCCTTGTGTTGCAACATTGTGTTCACTCATTCCTTCTGCATTTCTGGAGCTTTTGGGAGCTTAATAGCAGACCCAAGTCCTTCCTAATCGTGCATAGGACTTCAGTAAGTATGCTTAACCTTTCTTAGTTGAGTTTTTGCTTAGTTTTAGCTTAAAAGTCAAACCGTCGTAATTAACGGTTGACTTCATGATTAATCACTAATGGTCCAGTGATTAGTCGAATTGAAAGTAGTTATAAGTTAGTAATTATGTGGGTAATAAACCCTTAAAAGGGTTCCCCCCGATTCCCACTCTAACTAGGTCAAATGTCGGGTCAAACTTGTTATTAAAAAGTCAACAGGATACTTAAATTCTAATTTATGCATGATTAGCAATGTAGAACACATACAACCTGTTTGATCATTAATATAACTTGGTAATTAATGTAAGGACGTGTCTAAACATGTTCAACCCGACAATTTACTGTTTAGACCCGGTTCGGAACCGAAAGTCGCAAAGCTTTGACTTTTGCTTTGACTTCAGTTCTGACCCGTTTTGGTATGATTTAGAAATACATTAGAGCTCTATTTGGACCAGGTTACATGCTAGTATAACCCTCTGCGATTATACACCATGGTTCATTAGTTAACCAATTAATATGCATGATTCCGTTAATTGCTCATATGTTGACCATTGTGACCTTTTCACCTTAAAACGTGATTTTTGAAAATGTAAAAGAGTAGAAACCTTAGTCACTGATATATAAACTTGTACCCAAAGTTTGACATCAGTTTGAGGTGTAGTTTGAGAGTTATGCTCATTAGCGTAAATTGAAAGCTTTATGTTAATTAAACGGCATAATTAGCGTATAGCCTAATTAAACCTACTTTTTGATATCAAACCTTTTACCCACTGATGTAATATAATATTTTGGGATTTTTAAAGATTTTTAATTATTTTTTTACCTGCTCATAACCTAAGGTTATGGCATTCATTCGGTAAATACCGAATATACCCTTATCGGTCATAAAATGAGTTTTACATAGTATTTTTACACCAATCCAATTGCTACTGATTTTATATAATAAATAAAGTATTTTGAACTTTATAACCTGATCAGAAAACTCAGATTTCATGTATAACCCGGAAATCGCTTAAAATAGCTTTTTACGCGTATTAAACGCATAGTTTGGGTGTAAAACCATTTTGTCACATAAGACTTATTACCAATTGATATACCCTGTTAAAATAAGTCATTTTACTGATGTATTCAGACCCGAACCTCAGAAGTTCGTTAAATCTATTTTATAATCTTTAAAATGACCAAATTACCCCTACGGGGCTTATTTTGAGATTAAACTCGTTTTGGGCAGAATGGAAGATATCCTACTGATATCACAACATGTTTAAGGCATATTAACTTAGGAAACATGTATAGGACCCATATGGTTACCCGTTACGCTTCTTACGCGTTCGGTTCGGTTTATGTAACTTGTTTGCATAAGTTAGCCGAAACGGGTCAAACCTGATCATTTTTATCTCAAAATCCAGAAGGTGTTTAGATTACCCATATTATACAAGTCTTCAAACTTGTCGGGTCTAAAACACATTCTATTCCGGTCTTCGCTTAATCATGCGTTGGAACCGTATATTTCCCTAAAACTAACCGGTCTAAGTTTAGGCTTAATTAAAGACCCGTTAGTATTCTAATTGGTTATTTATACCATCATTCCAGACTAGAGCCTTCCGGTAAATTGTACCTACGCTTACTTAAGTGAATACGGCTGAGTTATTAAATTCTTGCTATTTAAGACAGGAGCTAGCTCAGGTAAATACTTTTAACTTATTTTCCCTTATACGGGCTTGGGATACGGTATTATAAAAATACCGCTTGGTCGGGTGTAGAAACCTTTTAATCGGAGATGATTAAATTGCATAATCCCGTTTTAATCTGTATTGATTGATAACAAATAACATTGGGGGTTAATGACCGTGTCCTGGATATCCTTGGCTCATTTAAAAAGTGAATGGCCATAACTTAAGCACAAGGTGTAGGCAAAACACCTCCTGTTGCGTATGTAAAAGATATACTCACTCGTAAGGATGTCTTCTTGTGAGTTATATTTATGGTGTGTCGATTAATCTTAACCGGCTTGTATTGTATAATCACCGGCCCTAAATGTTGGACAACCATGTAAATCGAATACAAGATTTTTATTAATAAGATTTTCCCAAGTTATAAAAGATTAATTTTGCCTTGTGCATTTTAATCAAAGTGTCAAAATGTTTGTGCCTGTGCATTCAAATCAATTTTCAAACTCTTTTCAAAATGAGTCAGTTAAATTGTATTTACCAGTGTAAACGGACGTATTTTCCAAAAGGTTAAGTGGTAGGTACTATGCGTAATTGGCTGGGAGCTCAGGGCGTCAATAGGAAATCTTGCAAGTTCTAGATGCCTAAAGTCTGTTGAACAACGTTTCATTTTATTTTCGATCCGCCTGTGGATCCTTTACTTTCCGTTGTAATACTGGATATTACTTTATATTCGGATTTTAATATATTTATCTTTTGCTTCCGCTGTGCATTTATATATTGTGTTGTTTGACTATGATGTTACCAACTACGTCACGATACTCCCCCACCGGGCCCACCGGTCAAACGTGGAAATCGGGGTGTGACAGAAACCCATTTTGCGACTAGCACTTTCTCTTTGTGTGAAAAAAAGGGAATTCGGGCACAAGATCATTAGAAATTCTTAAGAAAAGACGATGGTTCATACGAAACCGACGCCTAAACTGTGCATCATTGTACAACAATCGTGCATTAAACGTTCATGAGCACATAAACGATCTCGTTCAAGAGGCGCTTGCCTGGTATGCATTATAGACGATTGGGCTTATTCTCGTAAATAATTAATCGCCTCATGTGTCACTGTGATAAGCATATCGTCGACAACACCGTCAGATGAATAACTGTACGAATCGGATGAAGAGTGAGATGACATTTTAAAAAATGATTGGAGAGAATTTATGTGTTTTTTTTTGTAATTGGTGTGTGTTTTAGTTTTGTGATTGGTGTGTGTTCAAGTTTGTATATATATTAGAATTTAAAAACTTTTTTTATAATATGGCCGTTGCCAACGGTCTTTTTGACCAAAGACCTCGAAAACAACCAATTTTTGCCCGTTAGTGGGTTGGCGAGAGGGGGATAGCGCCCCTTCGATAACGGGCACGGGGTGCGGTGAAGCGTCATTTGGCGCTATTTTCGATGATGTGGTGGGGTGGCGCAAGGCGCCACTCGCCTTATAAAAAAGTGTATACATTAAAGAAAATAAAAGCACTTCATTTCTTCATTCATGTTCGATCTCCTCACCACCGAATTTGGCCCCCTGACAGTCGTCGTCACATGTCCAAAACTTTAATATCTGTGACCATATAAAAATTGTTTAAGTTTATCACCGACATTCTAAATACGCAATAAAAAAGATATAGAGTTAATGTTATGAACAAATAATAATAATAATAATTATAATAATAATTGTGATATTTTTATAAATTGTTTCCCCCTTTTCAAACAATTTGAAAACAGGGATGTTTGGTTTGTGCCAATCTATTAGGGGTATGTTTGGCATGTAGCTTTTAGGAGCTTCAAGCTTTAAGTTTTTAAGACAAAGCTCATACTCAATAAAAAGCCTTGTTTAGTTGAAGAAACTTGATGCTATTAGGTTAGGAGCTTGAAGCTTTTGGTTGAACGCTCCTACTAGTAGCGTTTAGAAGGAGCTACAAGCTTTTAGGGAAAAAATGACTATTTTAACCTCTAAATATAATGAACTTTTTAATGCACAAACTTTTAAATTTTTTAGTTATGTCCATTTTAGTCATTTTATACATTTTATTAAAAGCTCCAGCTACTCTATCAAACACCAAATATATCTAAAAAGCTATAGCTAATAGCTACTAGCTACCAGCTACAGGTAACAGCTACCAGCTTACAGCCACCAGCTAGCAGCTTCCAGCCACCAAGCTACCAGCTACTTTTGCAAAACATACCCTAGGAATCCTAATTGATAGCATCTGAATAGGTTAACATATTTTTAAAATTTACTCGTTATAGGACTTCATGAACCATTAAAAGGTGTCTTTTAAGTGGATCAAACACTTTACCAATTGATCAATTCAGATGTTAAAAGGCTACAAAATGTTTACAAAAAAATGCAAATTATGTGTTGGACTATATATTTGAACTAGGTAAGAAATATACGTATTACACAAGTTAAATACATGTTTTTTTTTATTTTTTTTTTATAAAAAATAAAGAATATGACTTTTCAGTCCTAAATCGATGCATGATCACATAAAAACGATCACCAAGTCATGGGGATCACAAGGTATGTCAAAATTTGATGATTTGTGATGTTGCAAAAATTGAGTTAGCATAATAATTCGTGAATTATGTAAGGATTAGAGGAGCTATGGCTAAGTTAGTGATGTACACATGCTTAGGAACTAAACCCTAAGTGAAAATCATACATATGATGCTATGACTTGAATGATTTGGTGATCATCTATATGTGTGTTAAATGGGTGTTGTAGAATGATGAAGAACACTAGAAATTAGATTATAAATTGAGTGTTATTTATTAACATGAGGTGAATCTAGATGTTATTATGCATACTAGATATATTAAACTTGCAAGAATTGTTTAATCTTGGCTAAATAGTTAGTCATGAAACTTGATTTTTGATTTAGTGAAATTATGCCCACTAGGTGTTTGTTAAAATGCCTAAACGAAGCTAAAATGTTGAAATTCTTTGGGAAGTGTGCATTTGAATATGTTGATAGATCAATTGACTTTTAGGAAGTCAAACTAACCGATGATTTAATCGAGTGATAAAGTCGACATAAGACCCGTTAGATGGAGTAGTCATAATTGATAATGACTAATCTAACCATCTTATGAATTATGATGATAGTTTGACGCCTAACGAGCTAGGTGGAAGCTTGATGAGTGAGCGGGTCAAACGAATCAAGAAGGAAAGGAAAAGCGTAATTTGGATGCGAGGTAAGTTAAGCTTACGCCCTTTTTACTTTTATTACAAAATGCTTATTTGTGAGCATGGAATACGATTTATATTAAGTAAATGAAACATGATATTCCGGCGCGATATAATGCTAGTCGGAACAAGTGAAAATGGTGAAATGGTAATCCGGACATGGGTTAACGAATAGATAAAGGGATTTAAAACGACACCATTTGGCATAAGTCATAATGGGTCAAATAAAACAGGAAACGACTTTCAAGTTGGATGATTTCAAAAAGTAAACCGGGATAGGTTAAAGGGGTGAAATGATAATTAAGTGCCATCTTATAATGACAATTGGTCATTTCGATTAAACGGGTCAAATGGTGTTGTTAACACCATTTGTCAATAATATTTGATGATTGCTTGTTAAGTTTTGTGATCACAGGAATTAACGCATGGTTAGCATTGCTATTATCTTGATATTAATAGCAAAAGGTATTAAAACGGGTCAATATGTTGATCCGAGCCAGGTACGCATAATTATGTTGTAGTTAAAAGTGCTATTTTGGTCGAATAATTGGTGAGAGTCATTCGTCGTAAAAGAAGGACCAAAATCGATCAAAACGCCCTTGTAGGCTAAGTTGAACAAACAACCCTTAAAGGTTGTTTGGAAACGAATTTCATGATTAGATAAATACTTAGAATAAGTATAGAAGTTGAAAGATGTAATATGTTAGTCAAATGGCTCTATTTGAGTTTTTCCGAAAAATAATAATCCAAGGGGTAAAACTCGGAACGTATAGATATCCACATTAAATCCAACGCACATATAGTTGTGGTGGAAGATTACTTGATAAGAAATATAGGAATAAGATGTTAGAAATGAATGAAAGCGATTTCAAGCTTTAAAGTGCTTAAATACCCTTAACGGGTCAAAATAAGCATATGAGCGAAAACGGGTTTAAATTGTGTAATAAACCTGTGATTAGAACCTAATATGGTAGATAACCTTAATTTGAAGAAGTGTATGTGATATAAAGATCAAACAAATATGTTTGTTTGATAAAATGCATAAACGGGTTAAAAGTCGATAAAAAGGTAACGAGTCGAAGGCTTAGAAGTCTCAAATTTTTTTTATGTTGGATGTTGGATTTTAACTCCATATGATGGAGAATTAAATTACGGACGTGTCGGAAAAATAATCGGGTAAAACGGATTAAAAACGAGAGAGTTATGCTTGTTTCCGTGAAATCGGGTCATGCTGGAAATTTGCAGCAACATAATATGAACATTCTGCCAAAAAGGGGGCTAGGTGGGGCGTCTAGCCCCTAGGCGTGACGCCTAGCCCCCCTGAACCTGAAAAATGTTTAATTTTGTTTGTTTGACCCATATAACTTGTTTAAACTTGTTATTTAACAATCAAAACTAACTTTTAAGTTGGTTTTGATCATAGGTGATTGCCAAGAGTGCCCGGATGAAGATCAAGCTCGAAGAAGAACTGAACACGATAAAGTAAAAAGCTTCCGCATGATATTTCGTCGTAACTTTTAAACGACGAACTCAAATTCTTTATGATGTATATTAACCTTCATTTGTAAAAGATTTAAATTAACCGAATTATTCAAAGTACATGTAATTATAATTACATGTTCATTTCCGTAAACTATACGAAAGCCTTAAAATAATAACAAGGGTGTTACAAGTTGGTAATCAGAGCTCAAGGTTGTTGATAAATGTGTTCGGTTCGAGGCTTGATCGCAAATCCGGTAAGTACATGTATATCAATGGTTTAGTATGATTAAAGTGTTGAGAACAACACATATTGTTATCATGTAATACACGTTACACCAATAAAATCGATATAGAATAGATATAGTCAACGAAATTACACGCGTTGATGCGTATAGTAGAAAAGCCTTGTATTATAATACGGGCATCCTTTAATGTTGAAATTACTAACTGTTGTATATGTTTTAGTTGAAGGACACTCGCATATGAGGATAGCAAGAGTTTAACAAATCACATATTTGACAGAGGAACGGTCCAAAGAGTATGCTCATCAAGGACCTAAATCACGTAACGGTCGCGAACAAGGCTAATGGCAAGAGAAGCTCGTTAGGGCAAGCATTACCAGGTGCACATTTTAAATTTAATTGCACAAATAGTAATATGCAACAAATAAGTAGAAATTGAAAGTTGCATATGTAGACTAAAAACTTGGAAAAACCCGAATAGAAAATGTATTCGGGATATTGTTTCCAAGAGAAACAAATAGAGGCATTACTTACATAGGGCGTGATGTGAAAACTATAAAAAGGTCATGCGTGTCATGTGTTAATCGCTTACTCTGGCCAAGTAAGTAGTGGCATATGATACCATGAACTTCTTATAGCGGACACATTTACATCCGATGTAGTAAGGACGGGGTGAGTGGGACAAACTAAAAAGTACCCAAATGAAACAAATGAACAAAATAGTTGATAATAATGTAAACGCACAGCCGGGTGACGGAAACGTGTTACATTAGGATAATGAGCCCGAGAGAAGGGACAAGGATTAATGTAAATGATGATATAAATGAATGATCAAAAGAAAATTCACAAAAGTAAGTCATCTTGGACGAAAGGGCCATGGTGAACAAAATGGGCGAGTAAAACCAAAGTATAGATGATCCGTCGGGTCATAAAAACAAAGGTGTTGCATACGCGAAAAGGATAATCAAGGTTGTTAACTTTAGTTGTAGTAAAGAAAGGATAACGATGATAATCGTCACTCATAATTAATAAGGCCGCCAATGGTGGTCACGTAAAGAATAAAAGACATGGTCGAATAAAAGCGACGAATTTCGCTAAGATGACCAAGTAAATCGAAATGAAGTCTTAATGCATACCGGAAGGGGTGCAATGATAACGATTTCGGTAAAACACCCGGTTGATGGGTAAGGAATTAAACGCATGCGTACACTGAGAAACAGGAACGCGTATGGAAAGTCAAAAGACTCGGGTTTTGGGTCATGACTAAAGGACGATAAGATACTGCAAATAGAAATTTTGATAAATTACGTTCAACTATTTCAAAGCTGAACGGGTCGAATAAAGACTGAAGTTTGACATTCATAAGTGATGAATTTTCACACGAACAAGTCAAACAAATTTAATAAAGAATGACACTTGCTAAAGTAAGTAAGCGCGAATCGAATAAATAAAAGTGTGAAATATTAATAAACCTATGTAAAGGAGTTTTAGGCGTTTAAAAACATTAAAAATAAAGAACCCGGGTAATGGGACGTAAAGAAGTATAGGTAAAAACCGGGTAACGGTAAGTGTAGGGCAAACCGACGTATAATTAACATTAGAAGTCAAGAAGTCGGAAAGATAATTCGAAAGAAAACAATGTAGCCTTAGACTACGGTCAAGGTAAAACGAAATGCAAAAGTGAAAATAAAATATTTGAAAGATAAAAATGGTACCTTGACACCGTAAATATATATATACAGTTGAATAATGACTAGGATAAAAGATGATTTTCGGGATCATCACAACTTATGATATTATAAATGATGCTAAGGTCTACGGGACCAAAAAGACCTTCGGGTCACAAATAGAAGGAAACGAATTGTTGGGGTCTCACCTTAATAAGGTCAAAAAGGTGAAAATCTAAAGTAATAGCCTACGAGGCTAAGTGAAGGAACCTACGGGACAATAGTGTAAGGTGAGGGAACTTGTTACGATTCCCCGCGTAAAACGAGAACGGAAAACAATAAATTATGGGTTGTCAATTTCCTTGATATGAGTAATTGACATAGTTAAAGAGAGAAACGTTAAACTAAAATTCAGTAAGAAATAACGTTCTAACAAATATGAATATTATGAGACGAATTCGGAAAATGATTAATATCAAAGAATTTAGATCTTAACACCGATAGGTGCAAGGCAATGCATTCGAAAGAAAGATTTTCAATAAGAAAAGACGGCATAAACTTAAACATGACGTGATGTGATCACGGTCACAAGGGTGATATAGATTATAACCACGTTATAACGTAAGTTGCAAGATATGAAATCATAAACACGTAAAAGGCCAATGACGGCAATATAGTAAACCCGGGTGATGGGGTATAAGGTAACCGGTGACTAACAAGTCTAACCGCCAAATTAAATAATCAAATAAAGATAATGGATACAAGCTGAAAGTAACGGCCCTCGAGGCCTTACACATGAAAGACGCACGCGTCAATATAAAAGTGAAAACTTTTGACCAAAAGGAACGGATGCCTTGAAAACGAAACTAGATTCGTTTGATCAAACCAAGGAACTACGTAAATAAGGTTTCGGGGACGAAACCTCTTTAAGGGGGTAGACTTGTAACACCCCGAAAACGGGTTTGGTAATCAAACTCCGTTAATACTAAAAGACGGGTAACGTACCGTTAGTAGTAAAAATAACCCGGTAAATATTTGGATTTAAATAAGAAGTCCTAATATTAAATAAAAACGAATCAAAGTTTTAAGGAATTAAGTTTATAAGAGCCTGAGTTAACGGGACTTAAAATATAACGGGTTATAGCTTCCCGAACCCATCAAGTTAACTAGGAGTAATTAACCTAGTTAACAAGGTGTAAATAAGTAAATAAAATATGGAGTTCTAGTTCCTAATAATTAAAATCTAAACTTGAGGGACCAAAACCGTTGAAAAGGAAACAAGTTCTAATTAATAAAAAAAACACACCACACACACAAGGTGTGTGTGTGGATCGATCATCAGGAGCGACCAAGAAGGGTGAAACCCTAAAGTGCCAAAAATCATCAAATTGAAGGTCGATTTCAGTCCTAAATCGATGCATGATCACATAAAAACGATCACCAAGTCATGGGGATCACAAGGTATGTAAAAATTTGATGATTCGTGAGGTTGCAAAATTTGAGTTAGCATCATAATTCGCGAATTATGTAAGGATTAGAGGAGTTATGGCTAAGTTAGTGATGTACACATGCTTAGGAACTAAACCCTAAGTGAAAATCATACATATGATGCTATGACTTTAATGATTTGGTGATCACCTATATGTGTGTTAAATGGGTGTTGTAGAATGATGAAGAACACTAGAAATTAGATTATAAATTGAGTGTTATTTATTTACATGAGGTGAATCTAGATGTTATTATGCATACTAGATATATTAAACTTGCAAGAATTGTTTAATCTTGGCTAAATAGTTAGTCATGAAACTTGATTTTTGATTTAGTGAAATTATGCCCACTAGGTGTTTGTTAAAATGCCTAAACGAAGCTAAAATGTTGAAATTCTTTGGGAAGTGTGCATTTGAATATGTTGATATATCAATTGACTTTTAGGAAGTCAAACTAACCGATGATTTAATCGAGTGATAAAGTCGACATAAGACCCGTTAGATGGAGTAGTCATAATTGATAATGACTAATCTAACCATCTTATGAATTATGATGATAGTTTGACGCCTAACGAGCTAGGTGGAAGCTTGATGAGTGAGCGGGTCAAACGAATCAAGAAGGAAAAGGAAAAGCGTAATTTGGATGCGAGGTAAGTTAAGCTTACGCCCTTTTTTACTTTTATTACAAAATGCTTATTTGTGAGCATGGAATACGATTTATATTAAGTAAATGAAACATGATATTCCGGCGCGATATAATGCTAGTCGGAACAAGTGAAAATGGTGAAATGGTAATCCGGACATGGGTTAACGAATAGATAAAGGGATTTAAAACGACACCATTTGGCATAAGTCATAATGGGTCAAATAAAACAGGAAACGACTTTCAAGTTGGATGATTTCAAAAAGTAAACCGGGATAGGTTAAAGGGGTGAAATGGTAATTAAGTGCCATCTTATAATGACAATTGGTCATTTCGATTAAACGGGTCAAATGGTGTTGTTAACACCATTTGTCAATAATATTTGATGATTGCTTGTTGAGTTTTGTGATCACAGGAATTAACACATGGTTAGCATTGCTATTATCTAGATATTAATAGCAAAAGGTATTAAAACGGGTCAATATGTTGATCCGAGCCAGGTACGCATAATTATGTTGTAGTTAAAAGTGCTATTTTGGTCGAATAATTGGTGAGAGTCCTTCGTCGTAAAAGAAGGACCAAAATCGACCAAAACTCCCTTGTAGGCTAAGTTGAACAAACAACCCTTAAAGGTTGTTTGGAAACGAATTTCATGATTAGATAAATACTTAGAATAAGTATAGAAGTTGAAAGATGTAATATGTTAGTCAAATGACTCTATTTGAGTTTTTCCGTAAAATAATAATCCAAGGGGTAAAACTCGGAACGTATAGATATCCACATTAAATCCAACGCACATATAGTTGTGGTGGAAGATTACTTGATAAGAAATATAGGAATAAAATGCTAGAAATGAATGAAAGCGATTTCAAGCTTTAAAGTGCTTAAATACCCTTAACGGGTCAAAATAAGCATATGAGCGAAAACGGGTTTAAATTGTGTAATAAACATGTGATTAGAACCTAATATGGTAGATAACCTTAATTTGAAGAAGTGTATGTGATATAAAGATCAAACAAATATGTTTGTTTGATAAAATGCATAAACGGGTTAAAAGTCGATAAAAAGGTAACGAGTCGAAGGCTTAGAAGTCTCAATTTTTTTTTATGTTGGATGTTGGATTTTAACTCCATATGACGGTGAATTAAATTACGGACGCGTAGGAAAAATAATCGGGTAAAACGGATTAAAAACGAGAGAGTTATGCTCGTTTCCGTGAAATCGGGTCATGCTGGAAATTTGCAGCAACATAATATGAACATTCTGCCAAAAAGGGGGCTAGGTGGGGCGTCTAGCCCCTAGGCGTGACGCCTAGCCCCCCTGAATCTGAAAAATGTTTAATTTTGTTTGTTTGACCCATATAACTTGTTTAAACTTGTTATTTAACTATCAAAACTAACTTTTAAGTTGGTTTTGATCATAGGTGATTGCCAAGAGTGCCCAGATGAAGATCAAGCTCGAAGAAGAACCGAACACGATAAAGTTAAAAGCTTCCGCATGATATTTCGTCATAACTTTTAAACGACGAACTCAAATTCTTTATGATGTATATTAACCTTCATTTGTAAAAGATTTAAATTAACCGTATTATTCAAAGTACATGTAATTATAATTACATGTTCATTTCCGTAAACTATACGAAAACCTTAAAATAATAACAAGGGTGTTACAAAAAGACAGGTGATAATGGAAGGTTGCATGGGGAAAATCAGGCGACACACGTGCAAGTTCATGCAGAAGGAATTAATGTGGAGACCATTCCTAAGCAAGTGGAAAGTAGTGATGGGGTCGGTCCGTTTCTCGAAGCTGTGGGGGTATGCCCTAAAAAAGTTGAAAAGGCACTGATAAGTCATTCCCCTTTTTTGTGGATCAGGATAAGGTGGGTAATAGTGGGGTCCCTAAGTTGGGCTTTTGTGTGGGTCGTAACTGTTCAGTTAAGAGAATGGGTAAAAGGAGACCATCTGGGTTGGCCCAGGTCAGTAAAGGAGTTAGTGAGTCAACGTCTCCTTTTGACAACAGACCTAAGAAAAGATCAAGGAGCGAGGACAATTCTTCTTTTGATTTTCCTTTTCCTCTGCAGAACCATGGGGTAATTCAGGGTGATCCAGTTCATAGGGAGGGCGAATCAGTGATTCCGCCGGTCGATCTCAATCTAAATGAAAGGGCTTCTTCGAGTTCTGCCGCGGAGACGTTGGTGGGGGATTCTCGGTATAAGGAAACAGCGGAGGTGCACAACAATAGAGTCGATGGGGGATCTCAGGGCGATGGGTTATACGAGGAAGTTGAAGCTACAATTGGAGTCGGCGCTCAGGTGGGGGTTGACCTTCGAGACTCTTCTGAAGTTATCAAATCGATCTTCGGCATTACAGGTAACAATGGAGTTTTACAATGAATTTTATGACCTTTAATATTCGTGGTTTAGGGGGTGGTAAGAAACCAGGTTGGGTTAAAGGAATGGTGTCGAAGTTCGGTATCAAGTTTCTGGCTCTTCAGGAGACTAAGAAAGATTTGGTTGTTTCTAATGAAGTGTCCGGTTTTTGGGGGAATAAAAATTTCGGATTGGATTTCGTAGGCTCGGTTGGTCAATCTAGGGGTTTGATTTGTTTGTTGGACAAGGCTTTTTTCAAGCAGTCTGGTGGTACGAAAAATATGATTTTTATTCATATTAGGGGCACAATTGTGGGCAGCGGAGATGTGCTTAATGTCGTCAATGTCTATGCGCCTCAGAGTATTGCAGCAAAAAATTGTTATGGGATCAACTGGGTCTTGTGATAGCGGATAATGATGGCCTCTGGGTTGTTTTAGGTGACTTCAATGTTGTCCGATATCGTGAAGAAAAAAAGAATTGTGCTTTCAAACAGGCGTGTGCCAATAATTTTAACTCTTTCATCTTCGAGGCCGGGCTTATCGAGTACAATATGAGAGGTAGAAGCTTTACCTGCAGTTCTAGAAATGGGAGGAAGTTAAGTAAGCTTGATAGGTTTTTGGTGAATTCGGAATTTTTCAACCGTTGGCCCGAAGCTCGTGTTGAGGCTGTCTCGAGCTTTCTATCGGATCATTGTCCTATCCTTTTATCAGCTGTTAGCACTAATTTTAGTGCTAAACCTTTCAGAATTTTTTATTCTTGGATGGACAAACCGGGTTTCAATGAGTTAGTTGTGGAGGTTTTATCGGAGGAGGTGGGGTTTGCGGGCCCTCCTGGTATTGTTCTAGTGAAGAAATTGGCCAGACTCAGAGTTAAATTAAAATCTTGGAGGGATGATATGTTAAAAAGGAATTCGGAAGAGGTGTGCCAGGCTTTGGAGGATATGGAACATATTGATTCGGTCATGGAGTCGAGGGATTTGGATGAGGAGGAGGAATGGATTCTTTTGGAAAGTAAAAAGATCTTAAAAAATGACGAGGAGAGAAAAATAAAGATTTGAAGAAAAGATATAGAATTAGATGGGCGAAAGAGGGTGACGAGAACTCTAAGTTTTTCCATTCCATGATAAACTGTAGAAAAGCGAGCAACGTTATCCACGGGCTGAATTTGGATGGGGTGTGGGTGTCGAAACCTTCTTTGGTTAAAAAGGAGATATTTAATATTTTCAGAAATAAATTCGTGGAACCTTTTAGGGATCTCCCTCGTTTGATTTGTCACGACATCAGCCGTATTTTGGAGGCTGAGGAATCGGATTTAGAGACGATTTTTACTAGAAAGAATTAAAAGATGCGGTTTTTTTTAGTGTGGGGATGACCGGGCCCCGGGTCCTGACGGTTTTAATTTTCGTTTTGTAAAACGCTACTGGAATTTATTAGAGGAGGATTTTTTTTTTAAATCTTAACCGTTTTTTTCGAATCTGGGGAGATAAGTATGGGTTGTGGTTCTTCGTTTATAGCCCTTTTCCCGAAAGTTAAGGACCCGCTCTCTTTAAAAGACTATCGTCCTATCAGTTTGGTGGGCATTGTTAACAAAGTCATCTCGAAAGTTTTGGCCAATAGACTCAAAATGGTGTTGAATTCTGTCATCTCGCCTTCTCAGTCTGCGTTTCTCGGTGGAAGATATATTTTGGATGGTCCTCTTTTTGTTAATGAGATCCATTACTGGATTGAGAAGAATAAGAAAAGGCGTTTTGCTCAAGATTGATTTCGATAAAGCCTATGATAACGTCAACTGGAACTTCGTTATTGATATTCTTGCTCAAATGGGTTTTCCTAGTAGGTGGTGTAGATGGATCAGGGGGATTATTTCATCAGCTAGAGCGTCGTTTGTGGTGAATGGCGCTACTACGTTCGAATTTAAATGCGATAAAGGTATGCGTCAAGGAGATCCTATTTCTCCTTTTCTGTTTCTCGTTGTTATGGAAGCCCTTTCTTGTATGATTAATAAGGCGATTGGGTTGGGAATCGTGAAAGGAGTGGAACTTCCGAATGATGGTCCTTTGGTTTCTCATTTGTTCTATGCTGATGATGCGATTATTATTGGGGAATGGAGTAGGGAAACTATTACCAATATGGTGAGAATTCTTAAGTGCTTTCATGCCTGCTCAGGTCTCCAGATTAGCTTCAGCAAATCTAATCTTTTTGGGCTTGGGGTGTGTCATGGCGATGTGGAAGATATGGTTGTGTTAGTTGGTTGCAAAGCTGATAAATTTCCTTTAAAGTATCTTGGCTTAACAGTGGGGGCCAATATGAATCGAATTAAAAATTGGAGACCGGTGTTTGATATTTTTAAGAGACGGCTTTCTTTATGGAAAGCGTCTTTTCTTTCAATTGGCGGGAGATTGACGCTGATTCGATCCGTTCTCGAATGTCTTCCTACTTATTTTTTGTCGCTCTATAAGGCTCCCGTTAAAGTGATTGCGGACCTGGAAGGCATAATTAGGAGATTCTTATGGGTTGGATCCGCGATAGATAAAAAAATTCACTGGGTTACGTGGGATAGGGTGGCTTCTTCGGTGAAGATGGGTGGTTTGGGTCTTCATAAATTGAAAGACATTAACGTAGCCTTGTTGGCTAAATGGGGTTGGAGATTCAAAACGGAGAAAGATAATCTGTGGATTTGTGTGATTAAGGCCTTTCACTCGGGAGGGTCTGGCTGGGATTTTCTTCCGTTGAAGAAGACTCTCGGTGGTGTTTGGAGGAATATTGTGTCTACTCTCAATCGCCCTATGTTGGATGGTTTAGCGATTAGTAACCTTTTTAAAGGAGTGGTGGGCAGTGGGGATAGCATTCTGTTTTGGTTGGATCCCTGGTTATTTGAAGTTCCTTTGAAATTCAAATTTCCATCCCTGATTCATCTTGAGGTGGTTAAGTCATGTAGTGTTCGTGATAGACTTGAAGGGGAAGGTTTGGAAAAACGACCCGGTGTCCGCAACCGAAAGATATGAATGGGATTTGCTTGCTGCAGCCCTTCGCGCTGTATTTCTGTCCAACAGGCCGGATAAGTGGGAGTGAGTCAGTATCGATTCGGAAGTCTTCTCAGTTGCGGCTGTTAAGAGGTCCATCGATTCGAAGAATGACTACAGTAATCGCTTTGTTTTCGATTGGTGTAAATGGGTCCCGCTCAAATGTAATTTTTTGGTTTGGCGTGCGGAGATGGATATGATTCCGACGGTGGATGCTTTGGTTAGGAGGGGTGTGATGCTCGAAGATGATATGTGTAATTCTTGCGGCTCCGGTTCGGATTCGGTTGATCACATTTTTACGGCTTGTCCGCTGGCTTTGGGGTTATGGGAAAGGATTTCCTTGTGGTGTCGGGCTAGGAACTTCTTTGTTTTTTCTATCCGTGATTTGCTTGCCATTCACGAACATGAGAATAGGAAGGCGTCGGAGAAAGAGGCGTTAAAAGGTATCGTTATCATTTCTTGTTGGTTTTTATGGAAGGCCAGAAATGACCTTAGATTCAGTGGGAAGAGAAGCAGAGTTGAGGATGTTTTTAGTGAAGTTAGATCGGCCAGTTTCCTTTGGTATAAACATAGGGCTAAGAAGGGTTCTTGTGAGTGAAGGGATTGGTGTAAATTTGTTAATATGTAAGTTTTTTTTGTGTTTTTTGCCATCCCGGTTTTCGGGTTCGGTGTATGTTAATGAAGTTCTTGTTGAAAAAAAAAAGTGACTTTACCGGAAGTCTACACGTGACATCCAATATACAATAGGAAAGAGATGCGAGAAAACCAATTTTCAAGTGGCCTACAAAACTAATACGTGTCCCCATTATTTATATTTATCAGATACAGAAGATTAGACTATACTGAAATCTATGATCCATTTGTTTTATAACTATGATGATGTATGAGTCATATTTGTTAAACATCGTCAAATGTATTGTCGTTAAAATTAACCCATCGTAGTTCTTATATACCTTGTACAAATCTAAGACTTTGATAGTGTATAAGGCTATGCGGTATGGTGATGGTCCATCCTTGGAGGATGATCCGCCATGTAAGCGTCACGTAGATCGGGTGTGAGGATGGGGCAAAGAGGATGGAGCTAAGGAAATGGTGGATGAGCCTAATATATATATATGTATAGGTGTGTGAGAGAGGGGGGCGCCGTCGAGACCCCGACGTTGGTGACGATGGAGGAACGGCGACGGAGGGCATGAAATGGAGAGGGGGACGACGTCTCGTTGGCGACGTTGATGGACGGTCCCCATACCGTCTGGCCTAAGAGTGATACATCATAGTCAAAAAAACATCTATTAATGTTGTATCATAGTTATAAAACATGACATAACAAAATATAAGCAAATACAAAAAACAGTTATAACGAATGTGAAAAGAAGAAAATTAAGGTTAACCCATGGTTCATCATAATTATTTAAAAGGTTTATATTTGAATTTTACTGCATATGACATACTTAATCAATCATCATTTTGTGCGTTGTTTCACTTGTGATTTTCTTTGTCTTCATACCTCTTTGATTAGTAGATACGGCAGTTGAGACAACGATGGCTTGGAAGTTGCAAGTAGGAGTTTGGTTTGATGGTTGAAAGTGGTTCTTCAAACGTATAAATGTACCTTGTTCGTACTCGAAACAAAATGTGTCCTTTCACCCTGTTTGAACTCGAATAAATGTGTTATTTCATAATATTTTATTATTATTTTTTTAAATCAAATTATTATTGGTCTCACTAAACTTAATGTCAATGGGCTAACTTCTAAACCATAAAAATTGATTTGTAAATAGTCCTCTATTGAAATTGGTATGGGTATACTATTTAAAAAAATAACATGTATATTGGATTTTTTTAAAAACATATTTCTCACGAAATTACGGGCACTACACAGTGGTCCTCCCCACACACCCTCATCACCGCCCCTGACGCTAGACATACAACATGTAACATAATCAAATAGTGAGAGAGAACGTGTGACAATTACGTAACCATCTTGAACTACATTTATTTAATGTGCACACTGTAAAATTCACTTTTCACGCCTCAAACACTTATTACACTTCATAGTTCATCCACAAAGATCACTTTTTATAATATTCCATCCACGTAAAAAAAAAAATAAAGCAATAATCTTTATTCCTACTTCCTAGGAAATTTGCTGTTCATATGATAGCCATGGCGACAGTTTGGAGAATTTGGAGGGCTAGAAACGAGAAACTTTTTGAGGGCATTTTTATTCCGATCGGTAGGATGGTGGAACAGATCAAAGAGGATTCTTTCTTATGGATCAATAATCGCGCGAAGCTCAAACCGATGAATTGGGAGAATTGGAAGAACTTTGACATCGTAGAGTTAATGTAATTCCGTTTGTTTCGTTTGTTTGTTTTTTCGTTCTGTGTTTTGTTCTCAGCCGCTTGCTGGCTCTTTATATTTATATATAAAGTGGTTTGCTGTTCAAAAAAAAAAAACTTGTTTATTAAAAGTGGTGGGGGTTAGGTTTTTTTTTTTGTGGGGGGGGGGGGGGGGAGGGGGTTAGGTTTTTTAGGTATATTTATAGAGTAACTTTGATAATTATTGATAATTACAAAAATGCCAAATGTCACCTTGTCTTTTTTAGTTTTACTTCAATTTGTATGTTTAGTATGTTAAAATTATTTGTACAAGAATTTTCCACATCAACTAAAATATAATAAAATAAAAAGATATAAGATGGTTTTGTGAAACAGAAGTATAAGTTGATTCCTCGCCGACAACTTGTACTACTACTAGAAATACCGAAAAAAAAAGAGTAAAGTAAATAAATCTAATATCGGGGACAGTGGAATCACGTGACTGGTTTAGACTTTACACACCAGCAATGGATAATAAACAAACAATACGGTCAAGGGGTACGTATAGGATAATCACAAAGTAATGTCATTTTCTTTATATACATAAATCAAAATGTTTGGTAAAACTAAGGTGCAATTGTTTTTTAAAAGATAAAATTTCTGCGGACCACCAAACTTTAACAGTCTGTAAGAAAAAATCTGTTTGTTTTTAACGTATGTAAGCTTCCAAAATAAACTGGTGGTGGTGGACGCTGGTGGGTGGTGGATGCTGGTGGTGGTGTCTAGCCTTCTGCAGACCTTAGAAATCTTAAAAGTGGTTGGGCCAAATCTGCACCAAGAAGAGCTCGCACAAACGTTTTTTAATGAAACGTTTTTTAAAAAACAAAAGTCTGTAGATAACAATGTCTGTGCGGCGCAGACAGAAGAGCTTGTACAATTTTTTTTAGAAAACAAATACCACCTAAGACTAGTATAGATATACTTTCTTTATTAAACCATGCGTAGTGGTTTGATGAATAATGCCCCCACCCTGGGGTGTTTTCTGCCATATGGCAGTCCAGTCAGCATGGTGACATTATTTGGCGTTTTTGCAAAAGTGGCGTAATAGAATAATGCCCAATAACGCCCCATCCAATCATTACACAATTATTTATTTTTTTTTAAATTAAAAACTTAAAATACTTCATTAAATTAAAAAAAAATTACAATACTAAAAAATTACATTGCAAAATTTTAAGTTTTATAAAAGATCCAAATTAGACAATTAATAAACAAAACTTTAGGGACTGGTATAACATTTTTTGAAACTTGAAATAATAAAGATGTTGAAGTTTAAAACCACAAGGGCCTAATGTGACATGTGACCAACGTTTTAAATCAAACAACCAGCCTCCATCCCTTCTCCTTCTTCTCTGGTGCGACCTGCAACATCTCCGGCGGACCCAACCCAAAAATTCCGGCAAACCCAACCCAAAAATTTCATCTCCATCTCTCTAAACCACATGGCCTTATCTGATTGGCCAACAAATTGCCCAATTAGCGTGATTTAAATAACGCTGAATGCAATTTCGACACACATCACGTCGGAAAACGCCGCAGGGGGCGGAGGAGGGGCTTGATCGGGCGTTATTGGCCATTTTTTTTGGGGGATCACGCCCGAGTACGGGTGACCTTATGCGGGATTTAATTATTTATACATAAATCAAAATGTTTGGTAAAACAAAGACTAGTATACATGATCAAAATGTTTGGTAAAACTAAGACTACTATACTTTCTTTATTATGCAGGATTTAAATACTATACATATACTTTCTTTATTATGCCGGATTTAAATTCTGGGAATAATTTATGTCCTTGAAGTAAAATATCACCAATAAACAAAACTAGGTAATGCCTTGCCCGCGTTGCGGGGCGATTGCCGAATAATTATCAACCAATTTAAAAAACAGTACTATAGTTTTGCTACAAATAAAAAGTAAAAAGAGTGTTAGGCAGCTCTTTGACACGATTTTTAGCTGGGGGCAAAGTCATATTTTTATATTTACTTGGGGGAAAAATCAATTTTTTCCCCGAGGGTAAAATCCTAATTTTTAGCTAGGGAAAACCATATTTTTATTTTGCAATGGGGGCAAAAACGTAATTTTGAATTGAGGGTAATATCGTAATTTTGAATCGAGTGGAAATTCGAAAATTTTAGTTGGGGGCAAAAGCATAAATTTATTTTTAAATGGGGGCAAATGCGTAATTTTAAATTGTGGCCAAAACCGTAATCAATTTGAACCGAGGGCAAAATTGAGAAATTTAGCTGAGAGCAAAAGCGTCATTTTATTTTGAACTGGGGGCAAATACGTAATTTTAAACCGATGGTAAAATCGTAATTTTAAAGCGGATATAAAATTATAAATTAATTAGGCCAATTAGGGAGTGTCAGGCAGCTGCCTGACACTGTTCTCTTGTCGCCCATGTCAACCAATAAAGGCCAACAACTATTGCCGCCGACACTGTTGTTTGTAGATGTTGAAAATATGTTAGACCGTGGGGTATGGTGGGGCGGGGGTTTGGGGCATGGGTTGACACGTGGACTTCGAGGGGCACCGCTGGTGAGTGACGTGTTGGGTCGGTATGGTGGGGCGTGGCTAGCCCGCGTGAGTTGGCCAGTGTTATAAAAATTAAAAAAAAAGTTTAAAATTAAAAAATACACACAAAATTAAAAAAAGGATTACAAAATAAAAAAAAGCCTAATTAAGCGTTAGGTTGATTTCGAACAGGGCGAGCTTGTCAAACAGCTTCCGCTCCTTGCCCCGGAACTCGATGTTGGCCACCGCCACCTGGCCTTCGAGACTTATATCACCGCCCGGGACGCTGTCGTATAGGAGTTGGGTGAACCGTTTGGCTTGGCCAAACGGTTATTTTTAAATTTTAAACCTAGCCGCTATAGCCTAGCCAACCAGCCAATGAGAGCCGGCCACGGAAGACCGCTAGGTACGCCCAACGCCCGGGATGAAACCCCCGCCCAAGGGGCCACACAAAAACCCAAGCTCACCCGGGATGATGACTTGACCGTTTATACCCAACCCACGCCTCATACCCCATAGTCTTAGTCTCTTTTTTGGTAGGTGAAGACAAAAGTTTTTGTCACTGTTCATTTCATTCAATTTTTAATATATGTATAATTACCATACTAAATTATCATACCATATATATATACTATTAATTTGAAACATTTGTATGCATGTTTGGTTGTAAATTGTGCTTAAGTAGTTATACATTAATCAAATAATGGTTTCATTACCTTACCATTATTACAAACCGAGAGACAATTGGATACATGTACTAATCGGTCTTTATCTCAATTGCTGAGTGTTATGTGCCTTATGTTCAAGGGCTTGATGTCACACCCCGATAATGCAACCATAACCCAGTGGCCGGTGGGCCCGGTGGGGAGTATCGTGACGTAGTTGATATCATCATAGTCAATATTGTAACACCCGAAAATTTTAAAACAAAAATATAACAACCCTCATTAAAAACTATTATTTCTTATAAGTTATAGCTCAATAGGAAACCCTAATTAAGACACCCAAGTAATTCCGTACAAACCCTAAGATTTTCAGAATTTTCAGAATCAGGATTAGGGCCCCTAAAACTCAGGGGGGGTATTTCCCAATTGACGATTATCCTAAAATATTCGTTGTCAGTTTAGAAATTTAAGAAAATGTTGACTCAGCTAGGCTAGTTCCACGCGTGGCTACCTTATAACCTATTTTCAACCCTTACGCATCGTAGAGGTTTTAGGCATACGATGCGCAGGCTTGATAGAATACCATACGCATCGTATGGGTTATAGTGCTACGATGCGCAGGGCTGGACAAATTTCAGCTATAAATAGAGGACATTGGCATTCGAATTCTGGTGTTCAGTTGACGAAGAAATTCGCTCTAGGCACCGAATTATCGTCTGATTATCACAATCAACACACACGAAATCACTAATTAGTATAGCGGGGTGCTGCAGAACAGGGTAATTAACTCGATCGCTATTACGATTCATTGTCCGATCGATCGATGTACTCAATGGATGTTTAAGTGCTGCCCACATTAGGGTGATGCTTTGTCGTTAATCGTGATTTCGACTGGATGTTGAGTGCCACCCGAATACGGGGAATACTCTGTCCTTCGTTGTGAATCCGATGGATGTTTAAGCATAGCACTTTGTCATTCGTTGTGAGGGTTGATCTCGTGAGTTATCGTAAATGCTGTATTAAGTTACTTACCTAGTTTGTGTGCAAATTAGGTTAAGAGGATAATCAATAGGCTAAACTCTGCCCATATAAATCTACAATTGATAGCATCACCTGGAGATTTTAAGGTACGGATAGATTCTTTTCTTTCGATTTATGTCAATCCTGATTTTAAATTCCGTATTAAGATTAAGTAAGTTATAAATTCCGTACGGATAGACTCTTTTCTTTCGATTTACGTCGTTTAGATATAGATATATCATTTCTGATTTCAAATTCCGTATTAAGATTTAGTTCTGAAATAAGTTATAAGTTCCGTACGGATAGGTTCATTTCTTTCGATTTATGTCGTTTTGATACAAGTATATTATTCATGATTTTAGATTCCGTATTAAAATTAAGATATGAAATAAGTATAAATTCCGTATGTATAGAATCTTTTCTTTCGATTTATGTCGTTTTGATCAGAGTATATCATTCCTGATTTTAAGTTCCGTATTAAGATTAAGTTATGAAATAAGTTATAAATTCCGTACGGATAGACTCTTTTCTTTCGATTTACGTCGTTTGGATATAAGTATATCATTCCTGATTTTAAATTCCGTATTAAGATTAAGTTATAAGTTATAAATTCCTTACGGATAGATTCCTTTGTTTCGATTTACGTCGTTTGATATAAGTATATCATTCTTGATTCCGTATTAAGATTTAGTTATGAAATAAGTTATAAATTCCGTACGGATAAAATCCTTTCTTTCGATTTAGGTCGTTTTGATATAATTATATCATTCCTGATTTTAAACTCTGTATTAAGATTAAGTTATGAAATAGGTGTTGAAAGTTACAAACGTTTTGAAAAGGTTTTGTCTTACATCAGTTATTTAGAAAATGATTTATTTTATACGAGTTTCATTTCATACTCTAGTGGTTCCTTATTAACGAGTCAAGGTTTTATCTTGTTTCGTTTAATAAACCACATTTTGGGGACGAAATTATCAAGATAGGATTGATATCCATACCTTGGTGACTGGTTCCACTCTTAGATTTTTAATCTCGCCAAAGATTCAAGTCAAATTATTATAAATACCATGTTTTTTAAAAACTCCTCACGTCTTTGATTATCGATTCATTTGACAGTCCGTTGAATTCTTATTCTAATCATAACCTTGATTTTAGCTCTCATGTCATGCGATAGTTTTCTGTTAAGTTGTACTCATTATCGCATGTTCCAATATATGTTCCGTTTTGTTCTGAAAATAAGTTTTATAAGTTATGTGAATAAGACTTTTTGTACTCTGATACCCTGAGTATCGCTTCTCGTGGAGTGTCCCACGAGCATGTTGTTGTGGCATCGACATCATGTGCTCCATCCGTGACGGAGAGATTAGTTCACGGCGTCTCTTAAGTACAAGTGTGGTACATATAAGATATTAGGAGGCGTATGGATCGATCCTAGGATTTAAGTTTTCAGGAAATGGATAACGGGTATGCCAACTCGCCATCTCGGGTGATAATTATGCAGGAGTAGCTACCTGTGTATTGTCACGTTTTCAGTTTGCTCATGGGTACATCCGTAAGATATGATTATGAAATTATGTTTTTGCATCGTATCATTTTCACATGAAGTTACCTCCGGATATTAAATAAAATAAGCTTTTGTTTTCCTCTATCCGCACACTGGGAAAAACTTTCGAAATTTTGCTCAGACGTACGTTTTTGTGTTTTCTTCTTTACGTCAGGTTATCAGGACAATCTGGGACGGAATATGGAAGAGTGCTCGAGTGTTTGGAAAAGACGTTAGAAATAATTGTAATGGATTAGATATCCTTTATTAAGTTGTAAAGTTGTGTAATACATTTAAGTATAAATGGAATTATGTTTTTGATCTGACTACTGTTATTGTGACACGCCGGCCCATTCCGGGACGGGGTGTTACAAATATACACAGAATAACACAACGGAAGTCTTAGAGTATAAATTATTATTACAAACCGAAATGTTCAAAGTTCAAAATAATATACAGACGGCTCGTAATAAAAGATCCACAGGCAGATCATAAAAATGTACAAAAATGTTCAACAGACTTTAGGCTTATGTAAAGGATTTACAAAATCCCCTTCTAACATTACCGAGTAGCTTCCAGCATATTTCGTATTGTACTTGTACCTTAGTTTTATGAAAATACATCAGTTTACATTGGTAAATACAATTAACCGACACATTTTGAAAACCTTTTCAAAATTGATTTAGGTGCACAATGCACATGAAAATCTTTTATAACTTGGGACAATTAAGAAATTTAATCTTGTATACAGTTTTACATGTTTGTCAATACATATGTGGCCCAGTATAGAAACTGAGACATTATTAACCGACTCACCACTTATAAACCCACAAAGGAGTTATCCCCAACTTGTGGGTAAAAATATTTTAGCATTCACATATGTGGGTGTATGCCTACACCCCATGCTTAGGTCGTGGCCATTAGTAACTTAAATGAGCCGAGGATATCCAGGACACTGCCGTTAACCCCCAATGTTTAAATTATCAAACAAAACGGATTAAAACGGGTTATGCAGATTTGTAGGGGCGTGAAAACCCGACACGAACCTAACACGAAATTCACGGGTTTAGGTTTAGTCTAAACGGGTTCGGGTCAGTTTCAGGTTGAACCCGCGAACCCGTTTAGGTTAACGGGTCGGGTTCGGGTCAACCTGGTTGGGTTGGTGGGTTGACCCGTTTAACACATTTATACTATATTATATTTTTTTACAATATATTTTATGTGATAAATTAAATTGGGTGTTTATTTTATGCAATGATTATAACTTAAAAAGAGAAATTAACATAGATTTTATAATATAAATATGATATTATTATATACATTTGTGTTTTTTAAGTAAATTTTAATTTTAATATATTAATTTCTAAAATAAAAAATAAAAAAAATCGGGTTGAACGGGTCGTGTTCGGGTCAACCCACGAAACTTCGGGTCGTGTTCGGGTTCTTATGTATGATACGATTTTTGGGTTCGGGTCGGGTTCGGGTTTGTGTAAAATTTTCGGGTTCAGGTCGGGTTGAACCCGCCAACTCGCGAACACGACCCGTTAGCACCCCTACAGATTTGGTAGCCACAATCCGGCTAAGGGGCTGTTTGGTAGCCTCTTAATGACCATTCAGATGCTACCTCTTAATGGTTTGAAACCTCTGAATGAATAAGAGGTAACCTCAAGTCTGAATGGTTAAGAGGTAACCTCTGAATGGTAGATCATCACATGTCACATTCTTCTACCTTCTCATTGGTAAAATTCTCAATGGTTCCATTAATAGGTAGCCTCTTAATGACCATTCAGAGGCTACCAAACAGTCTCTAAGTGATCCCATACCCGACTGTCACGACCCCCGACCCCACCCTGGACGGAATCGGGAGCCGCGAGCAGCCAAGTGGTACCGGTGGTTATTTAGAAAAACATTGCAGCGGAAATTTCATCAGGACCGTGAGTTAGGAAAATTATCAGAGTTTAGAAAACACCGGATTTTATTTATTAAATAGATGGGATAAAACCATGTTTTGAAAAGTAGCTTTAATATGGGATAAACCCGAATACATAAAATACTTTTCTTAATTTAATTGAATTGATAAATTAAGCCACGTCTGTAAGCCTTTTGGTGCCGTATCCAACTCTTATTCCGATCTACTGTAATGACCTGAAACGCGTTTTAAAAAGGTTTTGTCAGCAGGAAATACTGGTGAGTTCATTCATTTTTGTACAAAAATATATTTGTTATAATTTCCAGCATTAAGAGTTTTTACATTTGCCCTTTCAAGATTTGGCAAAGACTTAATCACTGTAAAGTATAACTGGAAAACATTGTTATAAGTTACAGTATTAAGAGCGATTACAATGTTTATATATATCAACCATTTACCCAACGACATTTGTCACTCGACCACCTATTGGCTATCTCGTTGTCCAATGGTGTCTGTGACTATGGTCATATCACCCCTTGGCTAACCCGTTGTCCAATGGTGACGGTTATCAAGTATTGTATACAAAACCCCACATACCGGCAGTAATTGAAGATTACAAAGACTTAATCCCTGTAATTATAACTTTGAAACAAATAGGGTTTTGGAAAGCAATTTGATAAAAAGAGAATGAATCACATTATAAGCATGCAGTATTGATTTAACAAGCTTCTTGATTCTACTCCTTCTGATAATTAAGCGTATACTTTATTGTTCTGAATCTTCTGATGATTTAACAGCTTGTTTGATTGTATATTTGGGAGTATTCTGATAGTTAAACATATAGTTTAACATAATGGAATACGTATTTGTGAAAAACCCAAATCAAACCTAACGGTAGTCACGAGATTCGAACCTTAGCAAAATTCACAAAGAATAGCACTTTGGATTCCGTTTAACGAAATTCACAAAGTACAACACTTTGGCTTTTGTTAGTTGGTTCCTGAATCGATCGGACAGAACATCGCATTGGCGATTATTGGTTAGAACACTAACGTATAGAGAGAATAATAGAAGAAATGAGCAAAGGAAATGAATTCCTAAGCTTCCTATTTATAGGTAAGAAGATGTTGGGATTGAACCCTACCAGAGGAACAGATAATGTAAAGCCAAAACCAGGTCACATCAGTGGATTCACAATAAGCAGTAGTTTACACTTTGCTTTCCCCTTGATAGTGGATATCTATCAGCTGATAAACCTTAAGTACTGCTCAAAAGAACAACTGATGATCCAAACGCTGATGTAATCCTAAAGACTGCTGAAGATAAACTCTGTCGCTCTATCTACTGCTGTCTCTTAAGTGCTGCTGAAGACACAAACACTGCTCATTCAAGGACTGATCACCTTTGAAGAAAGCACTGATGTTGTTGTTGAGCATCAGAGCTTAGGCTACAACAGTGGAACGTGAAGCAGTTGTTTCCTCATAATTTGTATTTTAATTACAATCAGTTGTTAGACATCAGTATTTGTGTAAGGACAGTAGATACAGGTTGTTAGGCTGTTAGACGTCGCTTTCATGGTGACGTCAGCTGAGATACCTCAGTGGTTTGGTTTGCCTATAAATGTAACAGTACCCTGTACTGTTACATTTGATTGACTGAGCTAGTTCTTCTCTTCATGTCTAATCCTTTCATCTTGTGTGCAACCAACCTTGGGGCATCAGGCTAAGGGGGAGTATAGTTTGTAAGCATGACTGTAATTTGTAATCTTTTGATTCTATGTGAAGCAATTGTCTATCAAACTATTTCCTCTTTTGATTGTGTTTACAAAGTTTGTTTTCATTTCCGCTGCACCTAACATGTTTTCATATTCATTGATCATTCATTTTAAACAAACAAACACTATCATGAGAGCCTCCGATCCTAACAATTGGTATCAGAGCGTGGACAGTCAAATTCGATCTAACAATCAATTTGACATAACCGTTCGGCTCAAAATTCATTGATACTAAGGTTGGTTGTATTTAGTTGAAAAACAGAGTACTGTGTAAATCATGTTCAAAATGGTTATTCGAAAACTCTGTAAATTAACCAAGATGTCATATGACACACAAATTTCACACAACAAGTAAATTCATGCACAAGACACTCATGGTTTCTAGATCTGAAAGCAATATCTGTTAAACCATGAGATTATTTTTATTTTCTAAATTGATTTAAACTGTTGATGTGGAATATGTGATGTTTTCATTAAATACTAAAGTACAAACCTCAGATTAACAAAACCTATGTTCATAAAAGCATTGTTGTTTTGTTAACACAAAAATAGGGAAATTAAAACTTTAGTTATTTAGATCTTATGTGTTGAAAACAGGTTGAGTTCCTAAAAAGGACAAAATCAACTATGTTCAAATACATTAAGAAAACAGGGGTCAACATAGTCCGCATCATATGTAATGTGAGATTGGGTGGAAAACTTGTGAAAACATGACCAAGTCTCTCAAAACATTACTGCAAAATGATTTTGGACTAATATTCACAAAAACTCAGAAGTGTGTTTATCTCAAAACTTTTAAAGTCAAAAGAAAAGAGTATAAACATAAAACACTTATGAGTCAAAGTTTAGGGTAATAACGGTCAATTAAGCAACTGCTTGTGCTCATTGGTTCAAGGAAGTTCAGGTGACAATTGTGTTCCCAGTGATTGAACTTACAAAAGGACTAGACAAATTTTCAAAGTCATCACATAGAAATTAGATCTACAACAGGATCTTCAAAACTCATGTGTCCATGTGTCCTCATGCTTGCAATCAACTGA
>JARYGA010007995.1:0-32941 GCA_030545235.1 Helianthus tuberosus | reverse complement strand
CTCCCTCCTAAGGTTTACGAAGAACATGTTCGGAATATGGGATTTAGTAAAGACCTTATTTGAGCATATTGTACTAGCTTATGTTTTATGTTAATAAAATTTCCTCAGTTTGATTTTGTATATCTCTTAGAATATGTTCAACCAGTATAATGGCATATAGACAAATAAAGTTACAAATCAAACAAAGGGCTTATGCGTATTTTGATCATGACGATTAGGTTTTAAGTTAAGGCTACAGTATGACTAATGGGGGTCCTGAGTCGCATAATGATTCAACGGCTGTATTTCTCTGCTATAGTACTTGTTTAAAGCTAAAATGAGTGTTAACTCCTGATCAGGCTTATCTAATACTCATAGTAAATGATTACTCGGCTAAGTGGGAGAATGTAAGATTAAATATATTATGTATTAATATTTAATCCAGCTATGACCCGGATCAAATTCGAATGATCTGACCCTTTTTACGTGCAGACTGACGGACTTTCAAACGACCTGATGAATTTTTAAACACTTTGAACTTCAAAACCGTGTGACCTGAACTTAAATCCAAATGACCTAGACTTCTTGATGGTAAGCTCGATAAGACAAAAATGACTTGATCACTTTTAACAATAACACATGGGCCGAAAACTCCCAATCACTACACAGTTATAAAATTGGGCCAAACTATTAATTTGGATCTGTTAACAAACCACTTTAATTGAATACAATTGGACTGCTAATTTTATTGAACAGTGTAGTCTTGATTATCACAATGCTGTTGTCTGTTAATCCATGAATCGACAAACGTGATATTACTCAATTTGATGATTGGACCGATTATAAGAATCTATCAATTCACAAGAATCACATGCCAACTTTAATGATCCGACAATTCAGTTTATGATCACATGCACTGATTTCAAATAATGAGCCGACAATATGAATCTTGGGCTGATCAATTTTTCACTTCTTGTTCTCATGCAAAACTGACCAACTCACATGCAAATTTGACCAAAACACTCATGTGACCAACTTACACATCTTTACCAACTTTCACATGCAACCCAACAAAACGTGTGGACAATTTTCGAGAGTCACATACAAGCTGACACAAACATGATTTCTTTTCCAACTACTGACACCTCGTAAAATGTTACACAATATTCGATGAACACACTTTCAAATGGGGTAGACACAATTTTTCAAACGGACATGCCCAATTTCAAACAGAAGGTAGCAGTTTCAAACGGTCAAGGGCAGATTTCAAACGGTCAGTCCAGTTTCAAACGGTAAGGTGCAGATTTCAAACGGTCAGTCCAGTTTCAAACGGTAAGGTGCAGATTTCCAACGGTCAGTCCAGTTTCAAACGGTAAGGTGCTGCTTCGTTCAAACGGACACCAGTTTTCAGTCCATTTTTACCACTTTTACTTCGAATTTTAAGGTGAAATTTTCAAGGGTTTGTTAAAATGCACTTTTACACATTCTGTGAAAAATTGATCCAATTTTAACCGTGAAAACTTGAAATTTTGAAAGAAGATGTAGAAAAACAGAAATTTTCAAGCTGAATCGTATAGAACTCTTCCTCCTGAGCTCTGATACCACTTGTAGGATCGTTTTCAGACCCGAACGAGTCTTTCAGAAGAGTTTATCTCAACACGAAAGACGGAAACAGACGTGTAGAGTGCAATTCAGCTAGATTTACTCATTAAATTGTTGTATGATTGATTATAAGACGTTTTACAACCTGACAACACTTCGGCAGCACTTCGTTGCACAAGCCGGAAAGTTACAAATGATGAACGTTTGAAGGATATATATAGGCTAGAGCTGTCTGTTTGAAGGTGACACGCCACCCTTCAAACGGTCACCTCTTCAAACGGTCATGCATGTTCAAACGGTTACAAGTTTCAAACGGTTACAACTTAAATTCCATATGTCATGTCTCATGATGTCATTTGTGATGTCATATATGTGATGTCACTTGTGATGTCACATATATGATGTCATGTTCGTTCAAATCCGCAACGAACCCGAGACTCGATATAAGACGAAGACGACAGATGTATGCACCAACAGAGTTGATGGAAGTGGCAACTTTCATTGATGCACATAAGAAAGCAAGGTACGAGAAACCAAAAGGAATACACATTTACCCTGTTAGGTAGTACCATTGGTTTTACAAAAAAGAAAGGAAAAGAGCCACTAATACTCATGTGTGCCTAATAATCTGACCACATAAGAAAATGGGGAATTGGCCTGTAATAGGTTGAGTTGAGAGTCGTGCATGCTTGTTGATCCAGTATAGTGAAAGTCTATTAGTAGGGATCATGTTCTTTAGCCCATTCTAAAAGTCTACAAGTATGAAAACAAATTAAAAATAAAATAAGGGAAAGCAGAAAAAGGTAAAAAAGTTAAAAAAAAAAAAAAAAGCAAGCAAACAAACAAGAAGAAGATTTATTTGTGTGGTAAAAAATTGACCACTTGCTCTTTAGGCTATCCGGTATGGGGACGGCTCTGGGCCGCCGTGGGTCATCGGGGCACGTCCACACCGCCCCCAAGCCCCGTCCCGTCATCATCCCTCCATTGACGTTGCCGACGGTTCTCCTCTTTCTTATCCCCACTCACATGTACATACATCTTGTATATAGTGACAAGCCTCATCCTCCACACTCTTAGCCCATCCCCTGAGGCTCATTATTAGTAAATGATTTTCTCTTTATGTATAGTTATTATGTATTTATTCTCTTTCCTGATTTACTGTTGATCTCCTCAATCATAGGAGATATTGTTGTACATTTTATCTATAAATACAATTCAAGACCTCTCATAATCGATGGGGTCAATTGACAAATATTGACATGGTATTAGCCTTTCTTCTCTAAAAATACCTCACTTTTTTTCTCTTTTCTCTTTCCTGGACCACCGCCCACTTTTTCTTTCTCCTTTGTTATGGCTGAAACAACCCCTTCTTCCTTCCCCATCAATACCCTTTTACATCTTATGTCTACCAAACTCACCTCAGACAACTATCTGATATGGCGAGACAACATTCAACCCCTGTTCGCCTCTTTAAAACTATTGAAGCACATTGACGGCTCCTCTTCCTCTCCTCCTAAAACCATTACAGTTGAAGACAAAGCTATCTCAAACCCTGAATATGCTAAATGGGCCGATTCTGAACAGCAGGCTATTCTTCTTCTTAAATCTTCCCTTTCTGAACAAGCAGCCGCTGAGGTAATCGGTATCACTAATGCTCGGCAGATCTGGGTTGCCCTTGAAGCAGCCTACAGCAACTCTTCGATTGAACGCTTTCATGTGTTGCGTGATTTTCTTCGTCAACTCACTAAAGGTACATCTTCGGTCAGTGATTTCAGTCGCAAATTTAAAAGTTTATGTGATCAATTAGCTTCAATAGGACATCCTGTTGCAGAGATTGACAAAACTCACTGGTTTCTTTGTGGTTTGGGACCATCTTATGAGACTTTTTCCACTTCGATTCGAGCCAACACACCGACCTTACCATTTCGTGAATTAGTCAACAAGACAGAAAGTCATGAACTTTTTTTGAAATCTCTCCATGGCTCGCCTGCCCCTGTTGCCTTTCACGCTCAACAGAATCGGTCCTCTTCTTTTCAGCAGGGCAGGGGCCGCGGATCTGGATCTCGAGGTGTTTATGCTAGTGGTAGGGGTCGCGGATATGCTCCTAGGCCTCCTCACTGCCAACTTTGTCGTACTAATGGGCATTATGCCTCTTCATGTCCTAACTTGCATACTTATGCCAATTAAACTGCACCCACTGATGAATCTTTGGCAAAGGCCTTTCATGCTCAATGCCATGTGACTGAGAATGGCCCCGACTGGAATGCTGACTCGGGTGCTACTGATCACATGGACCCTGAATGTGTAGATCTAAATCAGATAGCCCCATATCCAGGTACATCTCAGGTTATGTTTGGTGATGGTAACAAACTTCCTATTACTCATATTGGTTCCACTGTTATTTCAAATAATATTCCTCTCAAGGATGTTTGGGTTATTCCTAATCTTAAAAAGCGTCTCTTATCAGTAAGAAAATTAACCACGGACTATCCTGTAGATTGTTTTCTCAACCATTCTTTACTATTCAGGATCGGCAAACAAAACAGGTACTCGCTAGAGGCAGCTGTGTCAATGGTCTTTATGTGCTCAAGAATGAACCACAAGCTCTCGTTGCTACTGGAGTCTCGAATGAAGCTTCTTTTGAACTTTGGCATGCTCGTTTAGGACATGTCTCATTTGATATTATTTCACGTTTAAATAAATTGGGTGTTTTGTCTATTACTTCTTTGTTACCCAAACCAATTATTTGCACTCCGTGTCAACTTGCAAAAGGACAAAGGTTATCTTTTAATGTTAACTAGTAAATGGACCCGCGCTTCGCAGCGGGTCTTGCAATGTGCATGTAATGCCACGTTGGGAAAGGCGGGTTTTGCAATGTGTATGTAATGCCACGTTGGGAAACAATGCAAGCTATGCGGTAACAAAAGATTTACTATGATCCAATAGACCAATCCCTTAATGTGGTAGTAACAAAACATTTACTATTATCCAACAGAATAATCCCTTAATGTAGTAGTAAGTTTGCATTCTCATTATAAAAAATTATATACACTTTATATGTTTAAACTTGGAAGGAACAGCTTATGTGTCTATTTAATCCTACTTAGATATTAGGTGCTAGAGAGTCACTTAACCATCCGGATTAACTTAATATTTTCGAAAACACTAAGCAAAGTGAAGACATAGTGATCACTCACATTTAAATACATGCATAATTTAATCTTCAACTTCACCAGTTCTAACAGTTTCAAATATTTACAATCTGCAGGCAAGTTAAATTGAACTTGCATTTAACTAACAGAAAAATAACACTTTAGGAAGAAACCCACTTCAGTAATGAAGGTTTATTGTTTGATCATGAAGATGGCTCTTAATAAGATATGTAACATGCTAAGACCTAAGCACAATGAATGGCATTAAATATTAGGAACATTTCAGCATAAAACCGAAGGCACTAATAGGACTCTAAAAAAACCTACAGATGGTCTGGCAGGATACCGTGTGCCGCTCGGATGTACAAACTACGCGCCTGAACGGTGGTGTTGTTGCCACGGCGCCGCCGCAGCCCGCAGAACCACCATAGTCGGCCCCTCCCTTTTCACTCTCTCCCATCTCTAACTCTTTCTCTCTCAATCTGTCTTTCCATTCCTCGAGTTTTCTATCTCTCCCCCTTCCTTTTAATTTGAACAAAGTTGTACACTTGTACAAAGTGAGAGTCTTGTGGCAATATTTGAAAGAATTTAGTGAGGGATATGTTCCGCAATTTCATAACAGGTTCAACAATTTCATGTGAGGAATCTAAGATGGCGTAAGTTCCCTGGCTTGGACTGGGCATTTAGTCCATGTCGTTATTCCTGCATCCAGAGGGGAGTCCACTCGATATATCAATATACCTTTTTTTATGTCACCAAAGGAAAAAGAGAGGATACCTTGGTGAACATACCAAGGTCGGATTCCATTGCAGCTTTAGCTAAGGATCATTAGAAAGCAAAGGCTTCTTAAACCATCCAAACTGAAGAAACCATCTAAAAAACGAAGACGTTTGGAGAAATTCATCAAAATATGGATTCAGAGAAACAAACAATGATTGTGATTAATTCATTTTGGGATTAGATTCAATCAAGAACATAGACATCAAACATCAATCACAAATGGTCAAATCCAGTGGTTTCTATATACACATGAAAATTTCACCTCAGAAACTCAATTCTCTTAAACAATCATCAATGAAAGTGTACAGTACCAAAAGATCAGAAAAAAAAATATAGAAATAACCTACCTAGTCGATGCTACATTGTTCTCTTTCACTCATCCGCAACCGTGATTGTGGTAGTCCTCATCGGCAAGAAAAGTCGGTTTCATGGACGACCGGTAACGAAAGGGTCAAAAGCCGACCGCCTTCTGCAGTGGCCAGCCACCACGCTCCACCACTGGTGCACGACGTCTCCCCTGCTCTCACGTCTCTCTCTCTCTCGTCTGAAATTAGGGCAAAAAATCTAAAGAGGAAAACAGAGAAGCGAAGAGATGGAGAGAGGAGGCCACCGCCCAAAGACACCCAGTAACGACCGTTCATCAAGTGAAATCACCATCGCAGACGGTGGGCTTCCTCCCTCCTTGTACTCTCATCAGTCTCTTTTTCGAATAATAGAGGATGGTGGCAGTACCGTAAATAACAACTTAAATTTGTCCAATTGATGTACTGTTCACAAGAGCATTCATCTTTTGTTATTATATGAAATGTTAAGTGTGCCGCTTATCCTTTAGATTTGATACATTGTGATTTATGGGGTCCTGCACCTATTTCCTCTACGGATGGTTTTCACTATTATGTGGCTTTTATTAATGATTTTTCCAGGTTCACTTGGCTATACCCGCTCAAATCTAAAACGGACTTTTATTCTGTTTTACCTATTTTTATTAATCTTGTCCAAACACAACGTTTAAGAAAGATAAAAGTGTTCCAAAGTGATGGTGGTGCAGAATTTGTAAACCACCGGGTGCGTAAAATTTTTGAGGATAATGGCACTTTTCATCGCCTTTCGTGCCCGTATACACCGCAACAAAATGGTCGAGCAGAACGGAAGCATCGTCACATTGTTGAAACCGGACTTGCAATGTTATTCAATGCCCATATTCCAGCATGTTACTAGGTCGATGCTTTTATCTCGGCAACCTTTATCATTAATCGCTTACCCACACCATTATTGGATAACAAGTCTCCGTTTCAATTAATTTTTAATCAACATCCTCAATATGGTAATTTTCGGGTATTCGGATGTCAAGTGTTCCCGTGTTTACGTGATTATTCAAAACACAAACTGGAACCACGGATCATTCCTTGCACTTTTCTTGGGTACACCTCTCAATATAAAGGATATCGTTGTCTTGATGTTGCCACTTCGCGTGTATTTATTAGTTGTTATGCAAGATTTAATGAGTCGGTTTTTCCATTTAATGGATCCGCCTCCAACTCGGATCTCTCCAATTTAGAGCTCATATCCTTCATTGATGACACTCTTCAACCAACTACAACACCTGTTGCACCATCTCATATTTCGACACCTGGCCCTATTGCACCTCTTGCCCCATCTCCTTGCACCTTATGCAAACATCCTACTGATGGACCACCAACTCAGCCCAATACATCACCTTTGGCGTAACCTGATGACCACACCCCAAACTCTCCAGCCCCACATCACCTTACACCACCTACGGCCCAATCTATCCCTTCCACACCACCTACGGCCCAATCTATTCCTTCCCCTCAATCCTCCACCCAACCTCTTTCACCTCCAACTACTGATCCGCAACCTCACACCATTCCCACTTCCACTGAACCACCACCACCTATTCCGCCCACCTCCTCCACTCATCCAATGACCAAACGATCCAAGGCCGGTATTTTCAAACCAAAACATCAAGCGGATTTTGCTTCACTAGCAACTCATCGCCTTCACCAAGCCTTACTCTCAGCCAAAGAACCAAAGGGTGTCAAAACTGCATTGAAAGATCCTCAATGGTTGGCCGCTATGCATGACGAATTAGAGGCGTTGAAAACTAATCATACGTTGACCTTGTTACCACGACCATCTTCAGCAAATGTTGTTGGTTCAAAATGGGTGTATCATATTAAATATCATTCGAACGGTACCATTCAGCGCTACAAAGCACGCTTAGTTGCTCAAGGTTTTACTCAGATTCCGGGACTGGACTTCTCTCACACTTTCATTCCAGTTATAAAATCCTCCACGGTGCGCATCGTTTTATCTCTTGTTGTCTTACACTCCTGGAAATTACATCAACTAGATGTTAAAAATGCCTTTTTAAATGGCAATCTAAATGAAACAGTCTTTATGGAACAACCTCCTAGTTTTGTCGATCCGCAATTTTCCGAATCACGTGTGTAAGTTATCCAAAGCTCTCTATGGTTTGAAACAAGTCCCACGTGCTTGGTTTCAACGTTTAAGTACTTGCCTCTTAGCTTATGGATTTACATGTAGTATCGCTGACACTTCTCTCTTTGTTTTTACTCATGGGCCATGTATTATGTATTTGCTCGTCTATGTTGACGATCTTATACTTACTAGTAATGATGAAAGTGTTGTCGCCTCATTTATTTTTCACTTGAATACGGAATTTGCCATCAAAGATCTTGGTGATCTAAGTTATTTTCTCTGCCTTGAGGTATCCTATACTGAAAATGGGTTATTTCTAACTCAATCCAAGTATGCAAGGGACATTCTTCTTCGTGCGGACTTACTTGACTCTAAGCCGGTTAGCACTCCTCTGGCTCCACTTATCTCCTTCACGTCTGATGGATTGCCATTTTCTGATCCTATTTTGTATCGATCTCTAGTTGGTGCACTTCAGTACTTGACTATCACCAGACCAGATTTATCTATGATGTGAATCAAGTTTCTCAATTTCTACATGCTCCGACGACTGATCACTTCCAATCCGTCAAACGCATCCTCAGATATGTTATAGGGACACTTGCTTATGGCCTCAACTTTACTCGCCCTCACAAAGTTCTCTTGTTGGGTACTCTGATGCGGACTGGGCTCGTTGTTTGGAGACACGTAGGTCCACTTATGGCTATTCTATTTTCTTGGGAGGTAATCTTGTGTCCTGGAGTGCTAAGAAGCAACCTACTGTGTCCAGATCCAGTTGTGAGTCTGAATATAGAGCAATGGATAACACGGCTGCAGAGATGATCTGGATCACTCATCTTCTTGGTGAATTACGAGCCTTGCCACCAGATCGCCCTACTAACCTTTGTGATAATAAGAGTGCGTTCTTTATGACACAAAATCCAGTGGCACATAAAAGAGCAAAACACATTGACTTGGATTATCATTTTGTACGGGAGCTTGTTACATCAGGAAAATTATACATAAAATTTGTTCCGACCAATCTTCAGGTGGCTGATATTTTCACCAAAAGTCTTCCGCGTGCCCAATTTGAGCAGTTTCGGAGGTTCCTGCGTCTCGAACCGCCACCGTTTCGATTGAAGGGGGTATTAGTAAATGATTTTCTCTTTATGTATAGTTATTATGTATTTATTCTCTTTCCTGATTTACTGTTGATCTCCTCAATCATAGGAAATATTGTTGTACATTTTATCTATAAATACAACTCAAGACCTCTCATAATCGATGAGGTCAATTGACAAATATTGACACTCGTCACTCACACCTGATGACGTGGCCAGGGGCGGACTTAAGACAAAGCCAAGGTGGGCGGGCGCACCCCCGGGAAAAAAAAATTAGTGCTAAGTTCCGTCAAAAATCTCGTCCGCACCCCTTGGAATTTTCCGTCCGCACCTCTTGGAATTTTTCGTCTGCACCCCTTAGGTAAAAAGTGTTATCAATTTATATTTTAAATTTTTTTTAGTAAACTCTTATTTTTTTTAAATACTACCTAAATTATATAACTTTTAATACCTAAATAACTAAACCCAAATACCCAATACCTTTAACTAGCCCACTACTAAGTCTTAGCCTAATAAACAAACCCAACAAATCAACAATATTTCAAACTAAAATAAAATAAACAAGCCCAAAACCCTTACATATTCTCTCCCCCTCTCTCTATCCTCCCTTCATGCCAGCGATCAGAACATCAGCAACAACAATGAACAATCAGCAGCCGCATACCACCGTAGTCAGCCACCATACCACCGCCGATCGAACACGGGTAAATTTCTTTGTTATTTTTGATGAATTTTGGTTGATTTTTTTTGTTGATATTAGCCGCATACTAACCATGACAGTAGACATGTGCTTCGTTTTGTTTTTTATTATGTTATATGGTGGGTTATATTTTGTTAGTGATGATATTTTGCCTTTTTTTATAGCCGCATACACCACATAGTAGATCTAGTGGGTTATATTTGTTAGTGAAGAATGTTTGGCTTTTTCTTTTTATGATGTATATGTTGTTTAGATGATTTTTAGGGTTATTTACATTATGATTTCTAGGGCTTGAATAGTTGATATATTATATAATATGTTATGGTGCCATGTTTGGATAGATTTCAAAAAATGAAAACCCGTAGGGTGACGTTTTAATTATGTTTGTAAAAAGGTTTGACATATTTTTTATGATTATATAAATTTAGTTCGATGTTCTTTTGTTTTACATGACCCGACCCGATCCGATACGAACCGATTTTTTACTTATATACCTTGGGGCCTAAAATTTCTAAAAATGTTTCGCACCCCATGGAAAAATTCCTAGGTCCACCACTGGACGTGGCCGCCTACCTAACAGACCATCCCCATGTGATGGACCTAAACCAGACCCACCAGCCCTGTACTTGAGGTTAGGAAGGTTTTCACACGTGTGGTGGGGGAAAGTATTGGCACACCGAGTTGATCAATGTATCATGGACGGATAAATATGGAATTTGAGGGTTAGGCATAACTAGCAAATTGGGAAGTTGATGCTCATAAAAATCTTGAAGGCTTTGTCTAAGCATGTTAATTGAATTTAGAATAATAATATGATTCATGCTCATTATTTTTCTTGGCATGAGAACGAGTGTAAGCTAATGTTAACTCTTAGTGTGTATTTGTTTTTTTTTTTTTTTTTTCTTACTTTTTTTATTTTCCGGTTTAGTTTGTTTCTGAACTTTCTTGAGGAAAAGGAAGGTTTAAAATTGGGGAAATTTGTTAGGAGAATTTTATTGCACGTCACGTGTTTAGCATACATCCTTTATTACATTTATTGCATTTTGATCAAACATATTACATCATTTAGGAAAATACACGTTTTGATAGGATGGAGTCTACTTTGATATATTTGGTTATTTTTATAGGAATGGAGTGATCGGGACATCTTTGATTATGTAGGACAATAGGAATCAGGATGAAGCTATGCGGGGATTTAAAAAAAAAAAAAAAGTTCCTGTGAAACGTCAAAGAAATTTATAAGATGGAGTTATGGACGTGGATTATGAGATTAAATGACTAGTTTGATCACTGATTGGTCAATGACTAATTTTTTTTTTTTAAACGGCCAACAGAATCAATCCCGAGCACTCTCTTGACATCCACTGGACCAAACAGAGTACTCTGAGAGTAAACCAAGTCCATCATCAATTCCAGGAAAAACCTGGTAACCCACCCGTTTGGCTACTAATCAAAAGAAAGTGAAGCTACAAACAGAATAATAAAAAGTGTTAATTGGGCCACAGTTAACAAAGTCTTGGACTGACAGGAAGATGAAGAATTCAATAGGTTGTAACAAAAAAAAAGTATATGGGCCTATTTAATTGTTTTAGTATGCTAAATTAAAATTTAAATTACATAGCAGCCCACAATACAAATGTGACGGCAAATCGGCAATAAAAAGAAACGAGCATCGGCAATTTAGTGGGAACTTCGACGGCTGAAATAAATCGAGAGGCAAGAAAGAACTGATTTTTTTTTTCTGGCGTTATTCAATTTCAAGAATATTTTGTTTTCACAAGTGTTTAGTTATATAGTTTCTTCTATTGATTTAGTCATTGTTGAAAAATATTTCAATCAAACAGTAAATTAATTCAAACTTTATTAATTACCGAGTCATTGGCCAAATCAGTTTGTTCCAACTTGAACAAACAGATTAAAGAAAGGTAGAAGAAGACTGTCCCGGACGAATTAAAGAACATACAAAATTAAAACCAACCTGGCGATTAAGAAAGAAGATCCTTGAACTGCACAGATGATTGTTGTCCTTAAAGGATTTTACGCGCTCATATTGCTGTGAGTTACAGCGTAAACTCCTAGGATTTAATGCAGAACTGATTTGGTATTTCAACAGCAATGGAAACCAGAAAAACGCATAAGCTGGAGAAGAAACTGAAGGTTGCGAAATTGTATATATATGGAATGGGTAGCAAGAGGCTTTTATTTATAGGTTGTGATCACACTAAAGAATGAGAAAAACGGGGAGTGAGATAACCATTCAAAACCAAATTCGGTTGTTGTAGATATCTCATACGAATTCAAATTACTAGAGATAATGAGATAACCCCCACTGTTTCGAATTCACCTCTATCTCCTTATCTCATTCGATCCACAGATCTGACACACCTGAACCGGACCCTAGCTAAAAATAAAAGCTTCTCGCGACAATGCGTACGTGCGTCCATTCGCGAGCTCGAAGCTCGCGGCTCGGCTCGGCGCGCGTGTGGGCTTTATCCACTTCTCAACCCATCTAACACTTTGGTGGCCCATAAGGAGTAATCCCTTATAAACCACTCAAACTTCACTCCCCTCAACAATGTGGGATGAGGAAATATACCAACGTGTATGTTCACCTTCAATATTTCCAACAGCCATATGATTTCATGTTAGGTTAAATCAATTAAATTTCAACATTACTTATTACTTTCTTTAATTTGGTTTATGAACTTATGTGAATCGGTTACGTTGGTTGCAATTGTTTTAAAAGTTTGGTGGTGTGATTCTTGTTTTTAAAACATATTCAATCAGGAAAAATATTAGAATGTTAGTAAAAGGATCATTTTTTCTATTTTGCTAATAATGATCATCAATATTTAAATCCCTTATCAGATTTTAATTTTTGAACCCAAAATAATCACAGAATCACGTGATCTAGTTAAACATTCCGAACCACGTGTGTGTTTGATTATAGTCTATATCTCTATCATGCACTCGGCACACTCAGGTCCGAACTATGTGTACTATTAGTTAAGAGGATCATTGCACCGTGGCTGTTAATGATTGTAAGCTGAATCGAATCAAGAATTTGCCCTGATGTTGAGGATCTTGTTTCTTGGAATGTTAATTTGCATGTATTAGGTTTAAAATCTTTTGTTTCTGAATTTGATTAAGTGGCAAGTTTAATATTAGCAGAGACGTCTCTTAGAATTCACGTACCCTGTTCGAGCTCGAAAAAATGTGTCATTCCATAATGTTTTATTAGTATTTAAAAAAAAATCAAATTAGTATTAAGTTCAATAAACCTAATGCCAAGTGAGATAAATTCTAAACAATAAAAAATATTTGTAAATGGGCCTATATTGGAATTGGTATGTGTTTGTTTTATATATATATATATATATATAGGGAGCCGCTAAAATAAGAACCACTCCCAGTTGTAAGAACCGCGAGAACCACTTTTAACCAATCAGAATATGCCAACAGAAAGGGTATATTGGTCATTTACCCAAAAATCAAATCCCCTTATCTCTCTTCATTTAAAGTACCTTCTCTCTCCTCTTTCATTATTTGTCAGTTTCATCTTCATTACTCTTCCATTTGTCTCTCATTTCTCTCTCTCTTGAAACTGGTTTCGAATGATTCTGCATTTGGAAAAAACCCAAATCAAAATCAAAGCAACCACCCCCACATCCTCATCTCCGGCCCCCTCCCCCCACCACACACCATTGTTCACAAAACCACCGCCCAAAGCTCCGATTTGGGGTATTGAGCTTCGATTTGGAGTTTAGGGTTAGATGGTGGTGGTTTGACGGTGAACGATGGGACACGTGTTGTTATCTCCGGCGGTGGTTTGACGTTGATGACCTGTGTTGTTATCTCCGGCGGTGGTGGAGTGCCGATGTCGGTGGTGGTGGGTGTTCGATGACGGTGGTGGAGTGCCGATATCGGAAGACGGTGGTGGTTTGTGGGGAGACCGGTGGGTTTGGTAAGTGTTTTTGTTGATGGTTTGTTTTACGATGATGTTCATGGTTTGTTTTTGATGTTCTGTTTTTGAATCTGGGTTTGAATCTGGTGGGTTTGTCTTGTGGGTTTGATTCTGTTGAATCTGTTTGAATCTTGTGGGTTTGAATCTGTTGAATCTGGGTTTGAATGATGTTCATGTTCCTTTTGCTGGGTTTTTGTTTGAATGATGTTCATGTTCCTTCTGTGGGTATTACTATGATCGATGGTGGTTTGTGAATTTTTTGAATGTTTGAACAGGTTACCTTTTGCTGGGTTTTGTTTGAATGATGTTCATGTTTCCTTCTGGGTTTGAATGATGTTCATGTTTCCTTTTGAAAGTTTAAATCGGTTGAATCTGGTGCCTTATTGAATCGGCGGTGATGATGCAAAAAAAAAAAACTGACGATGGCGAGGCAAGGATGGTGGAGGGTAGGTTTTTGAACCTGCAACCCCATTTTGCAGCCTCTGATTATCGGAAAATCTGAGCCAAAACTTCATTTTTTTTTTTCAAGAATCCACTCGTTCTTTTAATTTTTGTTTGTTGGGGTTTTTTTTTTTTTTTTTTTGAGGCGTCGATGATGATAGCAAACTATCTGAGACACCTCCCGAGTGTGCGATTTTCTTGATGCGTTCGGTTTTGCGTAAAAACGGTTTTGTAAAAAAAAAAAGTTAAACCGTAAACCATTTAACGTAAAACGTAAAAACGTAAACCGTAAAAAGTTTTTCGTAAATCGTAAAAAGTTTTAGGTAAAACGTAAATCGTAAAAAAAAATAGTAAAACGTAACAAGTTTTACGTAAAACGTAAAAAACCGGCGCGTAAAACGTAAAAACGTAAAAAATGTTAACGTAAAAAGTTTGCGTTTTCTAGGTGCGTTCGTGTTGCGTAAAAATGTTTTTGTAAAAAAAACTGTTAAACCGTAAACTTTTTAACGTAAAACGTAAAAAGTTTAACGTAAAACGTAAAAAATGTAAACATTTAAAACGTAAAACGAAAAAACGTAAAAAGTTTTACGTAAAACGTAAAAAGTTTTAACGTAAATCGTAAAACTTAAAAACGACGCGTTAAAAATGTAAAAAACGTAAAAACGTAAAACGTAAAAAAAAACGGCGCTTTAAAACGAAAAAAACGCAAAACGTTAAAAAACGGCGCGGTAAAACGTAAAAATTTTAACGTAAAACGTAAAAAACGGCGCGTTAAAACGTAAAAAATTTAACGTAAAAAACGGCGCGTAAAAAAAACGACGTTTGAAAAAGCCCGGCGTAAAAATCGGCGCGTTAAAAAAACGACGATTGAAACGTAAAAACAGCTCGTAAACCGTAAAAAACGGCGCCTAAAACGTTAAAAAAACGGCGCGTAAAGTTTTTAACGTAAATGTCGGCGCGTTAAAAAAAATCTGATTTCAAAAAAGTTTTTAAACCAAAAAATAAGTTTATTAATAAAAAATTATTAAGACTAAAAAGTAATAAATGAATGGGACATAAAAGACATTTAAAAATAATATATATAAAAAGACAAAAAAAACAATTTTACCTAAATACCCTTAAAAAAAGACATTTAAAATATTAAGACAAAAAGCTTTTAATATTAATATTTTCTACTTTTAATCTCATCCATCCATCTAGTTGATCTAAGGGCTAAAAAGTGGTTCCCATGGTTCTTACAAGTAGATGTGGTTTTCATTTTAGCGGTCCCCTTTATATATATATATATATATATATATATATATATATATATAGGGAGCCGCTAGAATGAGAACCACCACGAGTTATGAGAACCACGAGAACCGCGTCCCGCGGGTGGCCGTCGGCGACGAAATTTTTTTTACACCTAGATCCGTATATTTTAGTGGGGGGTTTAAATTTTCGGTTCAAACGGCGCGCCCGAGGGGGTAGTTTTTTACGCCCAAAGTTTGGTAAAAAAAAAAAGAAAAATTAAAAAAACCCAAACTTTGGGCGTAAAAAACTACCCCCTCGGGCGTGCCGTTTGAACCGAAAATTTAAACCCCCCACTAAAATATACGGATCTAGGTGTAAAAAAAATTTCGTCGCCGACGGCCACCCGCGGGGCGCGGTTCTCGTGGTTCTCATAACTCGTGGTGGTTCTCATTCTAGCGATCCTCTATATATATATATATAGTAGGAGTTGGGTGGAAAGTCTATTTTTCCTAGAAAGTCTAGGAAGCAATGAGAATTGGACATGTGGCATTGAGTTATTTTAACTAAAAGGGCAACTATGTAATTTCACATTTTAATTTTATTTTTGGAATTTATTTTTCATTAAATAACATTCCATGATTTTCGGAATTTTTGTTTTTTTGAATTCAAATCTGGAGGTCAATGTGTTTATCTGGAAAACTATCAGCAGGTCTTGGTGATGTGTTTTACCAGTCAGAGAGGTTGAAGTCAATGTGTTTTAACACTCTGAAGTCAATATATAATCAGGTTGTGTTTTAACAGTTCTTTTTGCATTTTAACACTCTGAATGTGTTTTATGTTGTTGTCTATGTCAAATTACATCACATTGTGTTTTACAACAGGTTGTTTTTATATTGGAGTTTAACAAATCTGATTGTGTTTTAAGTCAGCAGATTTGCTGGAGGATTCTTGATATTGTGTTTTAACAGTAAGCAGATTTCTTGACATTGTGTTTTAACAGCAAGCAGATTTCTTGACGCTGTGTTTTAACATCAAGCAGATTGCTGGCCATTGTGTTTTAACAGCAAGCATATTTCTTGACGCTGTGTTTTAACAGCAAGCAGATTTCTTGACGCTGTGTTTTAACAGCAAACAGATTGCTGGAGGATTCTTGTCATTGTGTTTTAACAGCAAGCAGATTCCTTGACATTGTGTTTTAACAGCAAGCATATTTCCTTGACGCTGTGTTTTAACAACAAACAGATTGCTGGACATTGTGTTTTAACAGCAAGCAGATTTATTGACGTTGTTTTTAACAGCAAGTAGATTGCTGGAGTATTCTTGACATTGTGTTTTAACAGCAAGCAGTTTTCTTGAGGCTGTGTTTTACCATCCATGCTGGTAATCCTTCCATTTATCAAGAACGACTCAGAAACCACGGTACAAGCCTCTCTACAATCATCAATTAAAACAGCAAAAACGCAGCCAAGTTACAAGCATATTACGACCGAAAATGTATATGCACTTCAAGAACTTTAATCACAACACAAGATATGAATACCTAGTGAAGAAAAGGGGTATGAACAAGCCTTGGAACCGAAATCTGAATGCTCTTGGGGTCCTGTTTTGCGTCGCCAGCAGCAAGGGGAAAGAGATCGCAGGTTTTATTAGGTTTAGGGTTGGATTGGAGAGAGAGAAAAAATCAAATCAATAATGGAGAGAGAGGGGGAAAATCCCATGAAAGTAGGGATTGCGGTTATCTAATTGATTTAAAACACGGTACATTGACAAAATTGCCCCTAGTCTTTTAAAACAATGAATTAAATAAACTAAAAAATTACAAGATTGCCATTGACTTCATCTCAGCCATTAAACACACCCATTGGATGGCCCAGATCGCTTCCTAGACTTTCTAGGAAAAACACATTTTCCGCAGGATCCCTACTCTATATATATATATGGCGGGTCAGGATCATTTCAGAACCATAAATATTTACAGAACTCGCAAAACTCCTAATAAACAATCTTTTTATTTATATATTTTTATATTTATGATAATTTTATCATTTATTATGTGTATTTTTACGATTACATACATGTTAAGAGTAATTTTATCATTTTTTATATGTAATTTTATAATTACATATATGTAAACTAGTTTTTTTACAAATATGTAATTAGTTATGACACATATATATAATTTTGGCAATTAAACATATGTAAAGAAATACATATAATAGATGATAAAAAGATCCTAAATACAAAAACTTATATATAAAATGATTGTTTGTTAGGAGTTTTGTAGTTATTTAGAGTTCTGAAATGAACTTAACCCTATATATACACACACAAACACACACCTGTTTTTTTTAAATCGCGTGCACCTCGATATTATGGGCCTTGTGCGGAGGTCCTCCCCGCACACCATCATAGCCGCCCATGGATATTAGGATTCAAGGCTGTTCTGAACAACTCGAGCAACATAAGCAATTGTTGACAGCTTTGTTCATTTCTATTTTTTGTCGATGTGGTATTTTTCAAGCGGCTTTCGGTCGGCCCGGCTCAAATCGGTCGGAGCCGAGACGGCAAGCCGTAGTGAAAATATATTGAGCTAAATATTAAAACATGGGCCATTTTGTTAATACATTTTGGGCTGATTCAAATAGTGGGCTTATATTGTTAGATTATTACCATGAGTGTTAGTTCATATTAGGTTATTATCATTGATCATTTTGATTTAACATCGATTTTGAAACATACGGTTGCTTCTTATTTCCATTCAGGTATTGAATTCTGGATTTAATGTGTTCTCTGATAAACATCCCATTTGGAGATTTGCTAAAATTCTAAACCCTAAATCGAACAAGAAATAGAACCACAGAATTAACATTTTATTTTGTTATTTGCTATTTGTCCTAAATCCCATATCACAATCTAACGATCAAGTGTTTGTAATTTTTATTAGGTTATTTGAGATTTTGAGTTTATTTGTTAGGTTTTAGCTAAAGTTTGATGAAAATCAAGTTATATCTATACCAACTTCTCATTTTCGATCATCCCATGTTTACATTTGTCAATCTCACTATTTGGCTTCCTTTTTTGAAGATATTGTATCTAACATCAAGTCTCATCATGTTCAAAACGAAACCGCATTCAATTTTTTTGTTGCTAAATTCGGTTTCTTTCGTTGACACAGAAAACAATATGCCAAAGCCTGAGAGTGAGACGAATAAACATACACGGCTCTCTGAGCGCATGAGACTTAAGTATGCTGACCGCGAATTTTTACCTCCAAATACTAAATTCAAAGCCGAGGATACTTACTTTCTCAGAGTTGAAGGTAACTCCTTAACCGATATAAAACTACTGATTTGGTTGCACATAACAAACTAACTACATGCAAGAACACCCCCCCCCCCCCCCCAACTTTTCGCTTAGTAGTGTTTGGTATGTAGTTTTCGTATAAAATTTTTTAGGTATATACGTTTCTGACCCCCTGGTTTTATAATTTTTTTTGGTATATACGTTTTCGACCCCCAGTCGGAAATCTTAAGCTTCGTCACTGCCGTAACCTGATTTCATTTCAGCTATTTTTCTGTTTATCAACAGGTGATCTTAAATTTGAGGACGTGCATGGTCCAACTGCTTTGGACAATGTGATTAGAAGGCAGTTTCTTGTTCGTGTTAGTGATGTATGTAAGCATTTCACATTTATATTACATTAAAAAGGAATGCTATTTTTCCCTCCTTTCGTAGATTATGAGATTTTTATATCAAGACAACAACAAGTTTTCAAAAATTCACAAAGCCTCTGGTGCCACTATTGTGATAGCTTCATTGTTAATATATAGCTCATAATGTCTTGCAAGTTTACGAATCTGAAAATATAATGCGATCAGTTTAATATATAAACTTAGGAAGATGCTTCGTTCGAAGGTTTTTGGGAAACGTTGCGACGGCTGACCCTCGGATTTTTATTAAGGAAATAAATTGACTTTCGTAAATTATATGGATGTTTTGATAATAAACACATAATTAGAAAGTTTTCCTTGGATCAAATTGTTTATAATTTGGATATGTGAACGCACCCTCCTTTGTGTTGACACTTGATTTTAACGTGTTTTTCAGGTACTTGAGTTCGGCTTCGGGAATTTTGGTGTATCTTGTGGTTGTTGATGCATGTCTTGTTTAAATAAATGTTTTGGACAACTTTTAAAACTTTTGGGACCTATGTATTAAGATCCATAAGGATCAAGACAACTTAACTATGTTATGGTTGTGGTGTGCTTTTAAACGCTAAGCTTTAAAATTTGTTTTAATTAAGTTGAATGTTGATGTGTTAAAAATGCAACATATAAATTTCATCAAATGAGGCATAAAACTAACCCTTTTTTAGTACTAATGTTGGAAAAAGTGTGCTTTTGTCTTCCTTTTGTATTTTCAGGATTAAATGAGCTCAAATTAACAAAAGAAGCAAAAAGACATCAAAATCTAACATAAATACAAGAAAAGGAACAAGACGTGACATGCCCGACCCCACGACAGCATCTTCCCAAGCAAAACAAGAGATCAGAAGCCTGAACACGCCCCGTGCTCAGCCAGCACGGGGGCGTGCCCAAGTGTCAGCAGAAAAGACAAAGTGGTAGAAGCTTCTATTGCCCACCACAGGGCAGTGCTCAGCGGACACGGGGCCATGGTCAACTATAAGATTCGCACAATCCAGCAAATCTGCATAGTACAAAGATTCTTCTACACCACGGGGTCGTGCTCAGCGAACACGGGGGCGTGGTCAACTAAAAAGACAAAACTGCATTAAATGAAGAAAGAGAAGGATGTGGACACGGGGCCGTGCCCACTGGACACGGGGCCGTGCCCGAGCTTCTGTTCAGCCTATAAATAGAAGTGCTTGGCTAAGCTCAAACCATCCCTTGGCACACCACCTCTCTCACACTTCACCCACCACCCACCACCACCATAACACCATCATCCATTGTCCATCATAGAGTGTGTGAGTCGTCTCGGGATCCAAGATTGATCGTAAGAGTTTTTGACAATCAAGGCCATGTTTGCCTAAGTCTCTTACATCACTTGGTGAAGACAAAGTGTCTAGTGTAATACTTTTTATTTCTAATCTTTTGCACTTTTTACTTGGTTTTGTATTAATGACTTTAATAACTAGTTGCTTATGTTGAAGGTGATCTTTCCTTATCGTTTGTCCGTGGTGTCTTGGCATTATTTTACTGTCTATATAAAATAAAAGATTTTCACCATTCATATCTCCACGGTCTATATGGAGGTATGTTGGCTACCTGGTCGGGGGTTAAGTGAACGGTTTGGTAAAGGTCTTGCCATTGTTCAGCGTTTAGAGGTCCTGCAATGGACCTGGGTCAAATTTAGTAGGACCTCCTTCAATACTTAACGGTATTGGATGGCGGGGGTCCAAACTCTTTGACCCCCTCATAAGTTAACTACTATTAATACTATAACCCGGCTATTTAGGACTGTATCCCTGCTGACTCAGACTACTTAGTCGAGGGTAACGTCACCTCCAAAAGAGGTGCCTACCATAATTTGCATTAATAACTTAATTAATTATCTTCCAATAATCCACCCTTTTAGGATTGTATCCTTGCTGACTCAAACTACTGGGGTGAGGGTAACGTCACCTTCAAAAGAGGGGCCTACTACAATAACTAAGATAATCTCTTAAATATGTGCAAAAGTGCGGAAATAATCAAATGTTACACTAGATACGAGTCGGAACCAAGTGATTCATCTTGTCTATCTGTTTTTCTTTTTATTTTATTTTCAGCATTTTAGTTAGTTTTTATTTTTCTTAGTTTAAAACATTTTTTCTAAACTTTTTATTTTGATTAGACGTTGAGGATAAACCGGTACTAAAAGCTCTTGTGTCCTTGGACGACCTCGGTATCTTACCAACACTATACTACGCTCACGATGGGTGCACTTGCCCATATGTGTGTCTAGTGTTAGTAAATATCGTGTTTTATAAATTTAAAACTTGACTAAAAAGTGTTAAAGGGGCTTAAAATATACACCTAATATATATAACACTCGACTACGCATCAAATGTCCAACATTAACAATGCATCGTTCACCAAGATATTTATGGGCACCAACTTACATCACCACTACGTTTTGTATTTCCGTTGCGACATTTTTGGGGTGTGACAAACGCTTCTCTTGATTTTTTGTGAAATTGCTCATAAGTTTGTGAAGGAGATAATCAAAATAATGCCAAAGAAATAAAAGAATAAATAGATGATAAAAAAGAAAAGGAAAACAAAAAGAAATGATTTCTGATTGGTTGGTTGAGTTTTAGCTTTGATCAATCTTCCTTTGTTGACCGAGTCCACCTTATTTTACATGTGATCCCTATCCTCTTTAGCTCTGGTATATGGTACAACGATAGTGACAATCCATGGATATCCCAGATTTTCTGCTCCTTCATAAATTATATTTAACACTTCCCAACTTCGCACATCAATGCAACCTAAAACTCTCCTTCTCTATAGTTTTTTTCCTTAATTTCTTAGGTTATTTTTCATTGATAAACAAGTTAAATGCCTGAGTATCCTTTTAGAATTTTTATCAAAACAAAACCCTAAATCACTCTCTCTCATTTCACAGCCGACACCCCACAGATTCCGCCGTCCAATTTCTATCCACCGTCAGTTGCATTGACTACGGAGTTTTGTTCAGCAGGTGAGAACGACCAATTTTATCGATTATATGAATTTAATAGACTTACATTTGTTGTTTCACAATATTAGTTAAATGCTTAAAGTTGTTGTATAACCTAAATTTCGTTGTTCTTAATGATTTTAGTTTGGAGCTCTACTCTACAATGATATGGAGTTGCACTCTACAATGAAAGGCATACAAACACTGATATGTACAAGTGGACTATACTACTTTCATAAAAAGGTAAACAAAAGTTAGTTTTAACTTTTTAAGTGGTTATTATGATTTGTTTTACTTAAAATGAAAGACAAGTATCGAGGTAATTTATTCTAGTTATATATAAAATATGTGTTTAAAGAAAGAAGGACTAAAATTTTTCAAAATTGTAACTTTGAGTGACAAGACAACTTCTTTAGTTAGTAGTCGGCATTTAGAATATTCAAATTATAGTATAGTTTTACAATATTATAACGTATTTTTTAGCATGATAAGTTGCCTAAGATGATTAAAATTAAGACAACTTCTTTGCGTGAATGTTTGCAGGAGTACGATGTCGGTCGTGGATACACAATGTTAATCCCCTTGGGACAACTTCGTTCACGGGCTATAGTCTTACCCTTATGGCAGGCAGCAAAAAAAACCCTTCTTGACCAAATTAAATAAATTTATATTTTGTTCTTATAAAACGTGTTTCCTTTTCCTATGTATATATACAGGCTCTGGAAATGTTTGGCATGCATGAAGAAAAAATTGTAGGTACCTGCTTTTTAACTGCAGTGGTACCTGCTTTGATCTTGCTATAGGTACCTGCTTTTTAACTGCAGTGGTAACCCTCTTCTGCATACGAGACTCACCTACTTTCCTTTCTTCAGAACTAGAGTTTTATCCCTGGAATTAACTCCTTCTGACGGTAACTGGACCATATACAAAGTACCCCTCTTCTTACCACGACAAAAACACTAGGTTCCTTTGATTACCTTCTGCTAACCACCACCAAACATAACATTGTATCCCTGATCATCTAATTGCTCGACTGAGATAAGCATCCTCTTTAAGCTTGGAATAACTTTGACATCCTTCAGAGGCTAGGTCGATCCCATGGAAGTTTTCAAAATCAACATCTCTCATTCCCGTGATATCTATCATCTCATTGTTAGCTAGTCATACCTTTACAATGTTAGATATCTTTGGTTTGCAAATCACAACCAAACCATCACTCGCACAAAACAGAAATCAAACGGAGAAACAGAACAAAAGATTTGTGTGGTTTGGTCAGTGTGACCTACGTCCAAGGTTGCACCTGGTGGTTTGGTTGGTTTGACCTAAGCTTTGATACCACTTTTTAGGGTATCGCGACTTTAATAGGTTCAAAACACAACAACTAATGTTGTTAACTGTGTTTCAACAGAGTAATGAAGGAATGTAAGTTATGATTATTATTTTTTTTGGTAAAATGTCTTAAAAGGGTTCACGGGGTCAACCAAAACCTGAGTTGTTTTTAGAACGTGTCAACCCGAACACGACCCGTTTTGACCTTTTTTTGAACGGGTCGTGTTAGTTAACCCAACGCATGTTTTTTTTTCGTGTCGTGTCAAAAAATTACCATCCCTTTTTGAACTTTTTTGAACCTGTATCTAACAAATTTTTATAATTTCCAGATGACTCTCTTTGATCTCCTTCCAAATCAAAATGAAGAGTTTATCAGATCTGGGACCCTTTATTTTGAAGTAAATAGAATGAATGAAGCCAATAATTTTGGAGAAGTTGGATTGGTCGACGCATATTCAGACCTTGATGAGGTATAGATATGGTCGCTTTGGAATTTGAATTTTAAAATGAGTTGTTCAAAGTTCAGACTATTGATTTTGTTATTTTCCCTTGGGAAAAATAAATTGAGTACACAGAACTAATGAGTTGTACAAGCTCAACCAAGTCGTTTTATGTTCTAACCATAGATTCACTATGATTGCATAAATTGTCCATTATTTGCGCTACATTAATTATGTTTAACCATGGATCATTATAATATAGGGTAAACAAGCCGAGCCCGAGCTCGGCTCGGCTCGGTTCGAGCTTTGAGACCCAAACTTGAGCTCGGCTTATGGGTATTTTTGCAAGTTCGAACTCAGCTTTAAGCATCATTGACGATTTGTCAAGTTCTATGTCTCACAAGTCATTGTAATCAATTCCCCAAATTTCAACCTCCAATACACTGCATGAGATTTTTCTTTTAAAATAATTAGTTTTCATATTGATAGGAGTAACTCGCAAAATTTGTTTTGATCTATTATATATAGTATACGGTCGTTTGAAATGTTAAAAAGATCTGATATCATGATAAAAATCTTATATTAAGATAAAAAAAATCCCCCTTCGTGACATATTAATCAATTCAAGAATCTGGTACATATAAATATAATTAGAGTTAATTATACAGATGGACCCTATGATTTATAGCTAGTTTTACCTTTGGGTATTAACTTTATTTTAACATGTTTAAGGCTTGTGATTATGAGTTTGTAATGAGTTTGAGTATTAACACTTACTTCTGTTAATTTTTCTATTAGATTTAAGTAAAATGACTAAAATACCTTTGTTTAACTACAAGGACCATTTGTTTAATTAACTTTATTTTAAACTAGGGATCATTAATGTGATTACTCTAAAATTAAAAGTGTGAATCCCACCCAGCCATCCCACCCCTTTCACCCTCACATCTGCACCACCACACCACCATCCCCACAACTGTCCCCTACCTAGCCGGAAAGAAAAAGAAAGAGAAACAGATTCAAAGTTCTCTTTGGTTTGTTTCTGCCTTGTGTCAACCACCCATCAGAGCTCCGAACACCAACATCCTCACCGGTTATCGAACAACCTAACATCGCCGCAACTCACACTTGCAATCACCACCGCACAAAACCCACTGTTGTACAACCGCCGCCAACTTTCGAACCATACTCCACCTTCACGACACTATTACCACCAACTCGAACCTCCGATCACGTCCGTTGCACCATTCTAACAACCACCACCTCTAAGCCCGACCACTACTCGTTCACCACCGGCCCACAACGCATCACTACCATCCAACCCGAAGCCACCTCACACCACCACTTCAACCGCACCCCGTCACTATCACTACCAAACAACCACCTTTCAACACCACTTGCACCTCCAAAAACCTCCGCCACAAACACCGTCGCCACCGCTTAACTCCCAACCCACCGTTAACCACCTCAGCCACCCACAAAACCATCGTTACCACGCGCCTCATCCACCACCACTTAACATTGTCTTGAAAACAAAAAAATATTATGGCGATTGAAAAAGAAGGCACGGAAAAGGAGGCCACTTTGGTGATCGTAGGTGACTTGAGAGAGAAGGAGGTGGGGACTGGGGTGGGTGGCATGACAGTGGGTTTTAACTATGGGTTATATACAATTACACAAATGATCCTTGTATTAAAAAAGAAAGATAAAATGATAATAATAGTCCCTTGGAGGGTATTTTAATCATTTTACTCAAATTTAACAGAAAAATTAATAGAAGATAGTGTCAATACCCAAACTCGTTACAAACTGATAATCACAAGTAGGGGTGCAAACGAGCTGAGCGGCTCGCGAGCTACTCGAGATCGGCTCGAGAAAAAGCTCGAAACGAGCCGAGCCTTATCGAGCCCGAACCAAGCTTGAGCCTCAAAACAAAGCTCGTTTGTTTATCGAGCACGAGCTCGAGCCTCACATGTGAAGCTCGTTAGGCTCGTCGAGCCTTAGTGTAAACGAGCCGAGTCGAGCCGAGTCGAGCCGAGCTTATTTAAACTTGTTTACAAGCCGACCTCGAACCTAAAAATAAGTTTATTTAGTAAACGAGCACGAGCCCGAGCTTTACTTATCGAGCTCGCAAACCTAAAAAGTCTATTATTTATATTATTTTTATTTAATATACTAATTAATAGATAATAAACGAGTCGAGCTCGAGCTTGATAAAATACAAACGAGCCGAGCTCGAGCCCGAGCTCTCATAAGTTAATCGAGCTCGAGCTCGAGCCTGGCCGAGCTCGGGCTCGGCTCGGCTCGTTTGCACCCCTAATATTCACAAGCCTCAAACATGTTAAAAAATAAAGTTAATACTTAAAGACGAAACTAGCTATAAACCACATGGTCTATCTTTGTAATTAACTCATATAATTATTTTGCTCAACTTAACATTTATGTAACGGACCTTATTAACTGTCTTTTTAATATATCAAACGATAATTTTCTTCAAGTGTTAGCAACATCGGTACAACTTTTACACTATAATAGTGCAAAAGTGTGTTATAAAAAGGTAAAAATAATGATGTGCAAAAATGTGTTAGACCAAGCGTAGTGGGACGTTTTTTTTTTTAAATTGCCCAATCACGCCTAAAAACGCCCCTTCACCGCCCCCTGGGCGTGATTGGGCGTTATCTTGCAAAAAAAGCTCCTTGGCGTGGTTTGAAAAATGCCGAATGGGAGGATTGTTGGCTAATCACATTTGAGCTTCCATTTGCTTGGCCAAGAAGATTTTTAAATGTTTTTCTTATTTTATGTTACTACAAAACATAATGCCCAATAATGCCCCATCCCCACTACACCCATTTTAGAAAACGTTCAATAATGTCTCATTGCTGACTGGGCTGCCACATGACGCAAAACGGCCAAGAGTGAATATTGCCCACTACACATAGTCTTATAAGAAAATAATAAGAACATAAAGTAAAAATAATGATGTGCAAAAGTGCGTTATTAGAAAATAATGACACCTATAGTGGAAGGGGTTTTGAGCGTTTTTTTCTAAAAAAAACGCTCCTCCACGCCTTGATGACTACCCCTAACTCACAATTTTGTTGGCCAGTAGACCGTTGGCAACACCTTTAACGACTACATTTATTTATTTATTTTTTAATTCATATTCGATATATATATATACACACTCACAATCCATATACCACAACCCCACAACACCATAAAAAATAAACGCAACTCCACATCATCTTCTATAAAAACGGATTCCTTACGTCTTCGTCATCCGTTGCCAATTATGTTTGATCATGCCCAACAAAGAGACTTAAAACTCACCCTCCACTACACATATACACATGGTCTAATAATGATGTTAGGTAAAATCACCAAAATAGCCACGATCACGTCGTTATTTCAATACTAGCCAACTGACACCTCTCCACGAGCCGGTACTGTTCACTGACACGGCTTAAGAAGTTCTCTCAATGCAAACCAATTGGAACACGACACATGTCTGAAAAACTTCTGAAACGGCTTGATATGCTGAAACGACTCCGATCAGATGAACCGGCTCGAAACATATACTGAAACGGCTCCAATCAGATGAACCGGCTTGGGTCACCTCAGACGTCTCGAACAGTGCCTGTGACGGCTTGAGCACTTGCCGGAAACGGCTCGGCTTGAGCACCACCGTAAACCACCACCACCCTCACCGAGCACCACCACCCTCCACTAACCACAACCACCACCCGGATTAGTATAGATGTGGCGGATTAGTATAGATGGGGCGGAGTTTGTTGAGTTGTTTACTGTGAAACCGGTGGTTGATGATGAGTTTGTTGAGTTGATTGAGTTGCTGAACGACGATAAAGACTTGAACTTCGATCTGCACATATGCTTCAAGGAGGTGAGGGTTGTGGTGGGTGGAGGGTGGTGGTGCTCGGTGAGGGTGGTGGGAGGTTGCAGGGTGGTGGTGGGAGGTGAGGGTGGTGGTGGTGCTCGGTGAAGAAGATGAACACAGGGAGTAGGGTAGGAGTGGTGAAGAAGAAATAGGAAGATGACAGAGAGAGAGAGAAAGGTGACAGGTGATGGAAGATGTTTTGACAGTTAACACGTGGCAAAAGGTGACTGGTCTTTGAGGAAAATTCTTAGCTTATGTCTTGAGCCGGGTTGGAATTCGTGAAACGGCATTTTATGGGGTGCCAACGGGCTATTTTTGAAATTTTGACCAAGTCTTGGCTAAATTCGTGATTTTCCCATGATGTTAACACTAAAGTCTAAAGCTCTTCTGGGAATTACATTCCCACTACTATTATTAACTAGGATTTAAACCTAGCGCGCTTTGCGGCACGCAAGTGGTCAAAATAATTACCGTGTCCAAATCTCTATATATTTGTATTCCATTTTATGCAACTACTATACAAAAACACATCTTTTGTTTTAAAAAAAAAACCCATTCATGCCATATAACCAACAAAAACCATCCACCTTGTAAAAATTTTAGTCTTGGAATACCCTCCAGCTGTCCAGCAAAAGATCACGTGAATAGATGTTTATTATGTATATATTCAAGTTAATTAAATATATTTATCACCATGGAAGATCACTTGATATTTGTGATAATTCAAGATTTGTGTTTATCAATAGAACCCATCAAAATAAAGATACATGTTTTAATAAATGTTATATATAAATATATATGTTCCGTGGACTACCGTAGTCCACATGGATTAGCAGCGGAGTTAAGTCTTCCACCAACATCACTTCCCTGTGATCGACTGCATCGAAATAGTCCAGAACTCAAGCCCACCATCAACATCAGCGGACTTCCAGCATGCCCAACGTCTCATCCAACGGACTTCTGAAGTCCATAAACTGATAAACTCCATCAGCGGGCTTTTGCAAATTTGCAATTAACTCTCCCTGATGTCTGATTTCGACATCCCTATCGCTCCATTAAGTCTGCTTCCGACACCCCTACCTCTCCCTCAAGGCCGCTATATCAATCGGTGAACTACCTACCTAATCTCACTTTGAAAACAGACCCCAATCTAGAAATACTTCTTCCACACACATGTATTCCAACTTATATGTGAACTAACCCGTTGTTGACATCATCTCCAAAACCTGCATCAAACTGTTATGCAGGTGGACTTCATCCAAACAAACTTCTCAAAAACATTTTTCAACAATCATGAACATAACTTTTAACATCCTATTAATAAAAATTAAACTTTTTAAAGAATGGATATTAACCTGCTTCTTTGTCCACAGCTCCTTCAATGTGGTTATAGCCACTTCACTTGTACCCTCTCCTTTTAGAAATATGATCAATACACATACTAATGTGCGTTATAGCCATAGGCTTGATCTTACTTGTATCATCGCTTCGACTTCGCATCTTCCAGCTTCGTCTTCTGATTCATCGCTTCAATGTGTAATCGCTAAATTGGAGGGGATAGTCTCCAGATGTGAAGAACGCTGGTATGACAAGGAACATCAATTTCAGGTCGGTCACTTAGACAAATCTGGACCTCCGATTTCTGATTCAGCTACAATAATATATGTTGATGGTACATCTCCAATAAGTTCTACAGAGTTTGATAGTAAGGCAAATGAAAAGATAATTGGTACAAATCATGATGATAGTGGTGTTTTGGAAATTAACAGTTCCGATGAGCATTTAGATGAGGTTATTAATTCCTCAAAATTTGAGTTATGTGACATTCTAAAGGGATCAGGTTCACCTCCTGGTTATGGTGTGGATATGTCCAATCTAGGGTGGGCACCTACTAATACTCTCATTTCCGGTTCCATCGGATTTGCGACTCCGGCGGGTAATCCCCAATTTGGTGTGTTCACGCCCTCACCAATCCCTAATAATCATCCGAGTCAAGACCGCATTGGTAGTAAATTGCTTGATGTTCAAACCTTTGAGTGGAAACCGGGTTGGGACTTTGGTTGGCTCGACTATAACCGATCTCTTGCTTTTGCTTCGAAGCTGTTTGTTTTGGATGAGGATCCTAAACCACCTGACCTGTATACAAACCTTAAATCAGATTTGTTATGGAAACTGTTTCATGGTTGGTGCAAGACTGCAAGTCAGGTTGCTGAGGGTGTTGTTGGTTCATATCATTTGTGGGTAGTGCATGGGCAAGGTCGACCACCTGAAGACGCAACCAAGACGATCTCCACATTGGATTTGAAGTTAGTTAGCAATTCCAGTCTTGAGGACAAGACTGTTTTAAAGGGGGAAGTAATGATAGGAATCATGTTCTAGTTTCTAGTCTAAATGCCAATTGTCTATTTTAGGAGGGGGGTAAGTGCAAATTGTTGATGCACAAGAATGTCTGTTGACTGCATCTTCATCAAGTCTTAAATCAAGAAAGTCAAGATTGGAACTTAAAAGTCAAGATTAGGGTTCTTATGTTGATTTCGCTTTAATGTACATGTTGTCTAGATGGGATTTCGCTTAAAAGAACATGTTGATTTCGCTTTAATGTACTTGACATATAAGCGAAATCAGATTCATGTGATTTCGCTTATATGGCATGCCATTGAAGCGAAATCAGCAATACTATATATACCTAGCATGTGTTCATTTGTAAGGACATTGAAGCGAGACCTGGTCATTGTTGCTGTAACGAAACTCTGTCAAATTGATCTCAGAAAGCAATAAAAGTGAAGGAATTGAATAGGAAAGCTGTTGTTACGTTGCGTATACTGATTCCGCCTTTATACGTAATGATGAACTGCCTTGACTGATCGTTTAGGGTCACAACACGGTCCAACAAGTGGTATCAGAGCTTCAGGACGAGGAGTTAATACTACTACAGCTGAATCTACAAAAATCTCTCATTTCTACTCACTTTCTTTGATACTTTTTCGATTTGAGATAGTTCCTACGGTTAAAATTGTCTAAAATTCAAGTATAACGTGTAAAATCAACTAATAACAAACCCTAGAAAGTTTCAGGTTTTAAAACGGGTTAAAACATGGTGAAATTTGGTTAAAAGGTGATTCCGCCACTACAAAAAAAAGTCCATTTAGTGGCACACACTTCTAATGGCATTTAGCTTTTGTGCCACTAATTTAGGTTTTAGTGGCACTTTACGTATGCCACATTTGCTTAACACGCATTTTTAGTAGCATTTAGTTCTTATGCCACTAATTTAGAGTTTTAGTGGCACTTTCCATACGCCACTAAATTTTTTGATAACTTTTAGTGGTACTTTACATATGCCACTATTTTATAAGTGCTTCAAAATTCTAAAATCTTATCTTTTCCCTCCTTGAAACACTTTAATAAAATTAGAATTGATTTTCCCCGCGTTGCGTGGTCGGGATTTTATAGTGATTTGAGCGTACTGAATTTCTATGGCCCTATATTATCGTTAATCGTAGCTCACAATCAGTGACCTACTCAAACACCATTATTCGTTATCGACCAGCAATGTGCCTAAAGGACCATCAATGAGCCTCATTGAATTTAAATGACGTAATTTTAGTTTTAAAATAAATATATATTTCCCCGTTTAGTTGATTTGTAAAAGAATTAATTAGTTTATATAATTAATTTGAAAATAATTCACATCCCCCTCTCCCAAATTAGTTCCCGCTCACTTGTTCCCTCCCTCCCAATATTTGGATTTCCCAATTCCCACATCAGAGATTAACTTCCCTCTCATTCTCCCTGACCTAATCGGACGATGTCACCCAATGACTTGCGGTGGTTCTTGGCAGCATTGAGAAGGGGATTCTAGAGCAGAAAAAGACATCTCTGCTTCACTTTTGCTACTTCGTAAGTGGTTATTATTGTATTAATTGTTCCTTGTTTTCATTTTGATCAATATAATCTAACTTAGAGGACTTTGTAGATGATGTACAGAAATATCTTGGTTACTAACAACTTGCCCACCAAGTGTTCGATGATTTGCTTACCACTAGGGACGTGATTTGTTCGTTTCTAACCCTAAACCCTTGATGGTCCATAAATTTTTATTCTGATTTGCAAATTGCTACTCAAAATTTGTATGTTTTCTTTATCAGATAGTTTCGTTTATTCCTAACTGTAACTGTGTTAAGGTTCCTTTTCAATGCTTTTGATTTGTCTATCTAGAACTCTAGGCGCTGATTTTTGTTCTTTAGGGTTGTAAAAGGTTGTGGGTTTCTTTTCTATTTGAAGCACTATGTTTTTGCAGTACTGGTGTGCTGATTGAAAACTAGTTCAAAATAAAGTTGCCAATACATGTTCTGGACCTTTAGGGTAGGAAGAAGCACAAGTTGGAGATATGATTTCAAGTGTGGAGCCTTAAAGTAACAGACCGGACCCGATATCCAATGTTATATAAAAACCAAACTTGATTCTTGTACCTTACTTAGAGTACAGGTATCGGTTCTAGTCTAATTTGGGTTTCTTGGTTTACTCCTAAAAAACTGACCTGACTTTTCCATGGGAATAGGGTCTTCCAAATAGCTCAAGGATGTACAAAATGAGAACATATTTCACATGGTTCAGATTGATTTTTGGTTCCATTTCAGTTTTACATATCAAGTTATACCGGGTTCATTAGAATTCCTTTTTAGGTCTAATAATAACCTTTATTGAATTAATATCTTAATTGTTATTTTTCTTTTTTGTAATATTATGATCTCTTGTTGCCATTCTTGTGATTAACTGCTTATACAACCTCAACATAATTACATAATTCTTTGTTATGCAGGCTAGATAAAACTAAGTTTTATGTCACTGGAGCCGGGATATTCACCGGGCTTATGGTTGGATTGAACCCTAAATCGGTCGTAAAGACTCGTATGCAGGTTACAACGAAAGATTCTGTGGAGAAGAGTGCGTATGTGGTTATTAGAGGGTTATTGAAAGCAGAAGTATCCCTGGGTTGTACCGAGGGTTTGGGACGGTCATCACAGGAGCGATTCCAGCAAGAGTTATATTTATGACGACGTTGGAGACTTCGAAAGTGGCGGCTTTTAATATTGTTGAGCCGTTTAAGCTTTCGGAGCCTACGAAAGCTGCTATTGCTAATGGGATTGCTGGAATGGCTGCCTCGCTTTGCTCTCAAGGT